>CAIGRK010259696.1:0-14690 GCA_903798315.1 Fraxinus greggii | reverse complement strand
GTAAAGGTCGAGTTCTTCTAAATCAGCATTAAATCCTAACATATTTCTTCATCTAAATCAGCATTATATCCTAACTTATTTCTTCTTCTAAATCAGCATTATATCCTAACTTATTTCTTTCTTGTAGTCAAGGATATAATAATTTTTCTTGGATCTGTTGGCTGATAAAGACAGAATAACCGTCTTTTTGGTAAAATATGATAAAGAAAATAAGGAGGAATGTAGCGTCAGCAGCGTAGAATTCTGTGATCTACTTTTTCTGATACTTTACTACAATACCTCTCAACAGATTCAAATCCCATTTGAACATATCCTAGATAGTATTCTCATCTGTTTATATTTTTGTTATAATTGATATATTCCTTGCGCAGTGAGCATGGCAGACTTTGTTGTTAGTTCTAAAATACTTCCTACACTTACAAGCTCTCTGGATATAACCGTGTTTGCATCATAGGTAACTGTTTTCAAGCAGCGGGCCAGTAAATTAGCTGCGCTTAATGAAAGGTTAATTGGTATTAAAGTCGGAGACTTTTGGTAAGAGCAAGACCTTAGAGTTTGTGTAAGTACATTTTATAATGTTTGCAGCATTTTATGACTCAATTACCCTGCAGCTATGTTAATGATGGACTTGTTCTTGGGCAGCTCCAAGGAAACCGATTCACTGTCACATTAAGGTAAAATACATCAACAAATATTTGTTTAATCTATGGACATTGAACACTAGCGCAATATTTCATACATGGATGTTCAATTGAACTTTTGTACATCTTCAGGGGAATTGTAGCTGAAAGTGAAGATATTATAAGAGCTTCCGCTGCCGCCTTGGGAAAGCATGGATTTATTAATTACTTTGGCTTGCAGGTCTTTCCTGGATTTACCTCCTCTTGAAAATTATACCTTTATGTTCTCTGTTTTTCATGCTGCTTCTATTCTCTTCATACATGAAATAAGATAGATTAGAAGAATTTGAGGCAGAGGTAACTATTATGTCCTAGCTGGCTAGCCATTTGGTAATTGATTGATGGTGGTGTGGAAACTGAAGGAGGATAATGCAAAGGCCTTTGATGTAGTAGATTCCTGGATGCAAATTTGTTCACGATGTGAAACAAATTAAAAAATCCCAAGTCTAATTCGGTATACAACTTTAGAAGGTTTCAAGTAAAAATTAACGAAAAGATTGTAAATTATGTATGTTAGTCCTGGATTAACCCCTCCCTTCCTCCTCCTTCCGTCAAATCTTGGGTAGAATTGCACCAGAAATTTAGATTATGGTACAATTTCAATTTCTATTAAAAATTTGAAAACTGAAGTTAATATCTTGGAAGCGTTACTAGAGCTTACATAGATTTCAGGGAACTAAAAATGTGAATGTATACTGCCTGTTAGTCTTTCATTGAGCCTTCATTGAGTTAAGTTTTACATGAGCTGTTGATAGGCTGCATCAATCCAAAAAGGCTTGATGTTTGTGCCAATGGGAGGAGTGCATAACCTTTTTTTGGATTCCGACGACATCTGTTTCAAGATTTAGAGCATTCGTTGTAATAATGATGCGTTATGTATTCAGAGGTTTGGAAGCAGTTCTGTACCAACTCATCTTGTTGGAGCAACTTTACTTCGTGGGGATTGGAAAGCTGCGGTCAGCATGATTCTAGATCCAAGAGGAGGAGATATCCTTATACATTTATTGTCTGACTTGATATAAATTTTTATCTTCCTATCATATGCTTGCATAGTGCATACTTCCATACAATAGAAACTATTAGAAGAGCTTCTATAATTCTATTGAATTGTCATATAACCATGTTCTCTATAACTTGGATTTTGAATACAAAAAGATGCCACAAGGAAGATGAGGGAATATTACAAGGAGAGTGGAGACATCGAGGGGACCCTAAGACAGTTACCTCGACATCTGGTTGCAGAACGTGCTATTGTAAGTTTTTATTTGTGCAGTGCTTGATGAATCTCTCTTATTTCAGTTTGTGGCATTAATATGTTAATAAGATTTTTATGTCGTGGTCCAAAACTCTGAATATGTACCAACCACAAATTCCAAAGAACTGAAGAAAGAACCATAAATTATCAACCCACTGCGTTTATGCACAACTTATCCTTCTTAGCTCGAGCTTTGCAATATTACATTGAATTTTGTGTTTATTCTCTTTTGAACCTTATGATTTTTTCAGTTATTGTAGTTTCTACTAAGTAAGCTGCATTACTTCTGAAGTTTAAATTGTGTACTTACAATCACGACTTGCATTTTTCTCCTTTTTTGTATTTCAGCTCCAGTGTCTAAAAAGGAATCCTGGAAATTACTTACAAGCTTTGATGGGTATACCGAGGACGCTAAGAATGATGTAAGTGATTGTTCCATTGGAAATATACGTTCTTTAGTGGTGTATGAATTTAATATTTAAGCAGTGTTTTTCTTCTTATCTGCTATATGCAAATTATCAGTTACTTGATTCTGATCGCATGTGTTTGTGGGATGCATGCTAACTATGGTTGAGCTGGCTAACTGTTAGCATTCAGCATCTTGGTTTTCATTTTCATCATTTTTTTGGAAATGATTTTAGGTTTTGTGCAAGAACCTTCATTGGTTCTGGAGCATGGGTGCTTGCTTTTGGATCATTAGCATGCTCTATCTACTTGTTTGAAGTTTTATATGGTAGAATGAGATGATTTATCCAACAATGAAATTAAGAGGATCCTTAGGATTCTACACTGGAAGAATTCTGATGTGGTGGTTGTGGTTGAATATCTTATCAATCAATTTTTGTTACATATGTTTCAGTTTACATGCTTTTCAGTGGTGCTCACCAAATGAAAACATAAAAATGTGAAAATTAAGAGTTAAGCTAAATGTTGTATTCTGTCGCTGATTCTTTGGGACAGGTTATCACACTTCTGTTGGGGGGTTAGCACACTTCAGTTATACAAAGGCTAGGGCATGTTTGAATCTTCACTTGTTCTCTTCTCTATCCTTCCCCATTTTTTTCTTTCTAGTTTTCTTGGTTGTTCCGTGTTTAAAACAATAGAAGAAATCTTAAAATGTTGTGAGCTTTGAAAAAACCAACTCAAAAAGCTGATGCCTCATGCCAGTATAAAAAAGGTCCAGAAAAGCAAGATTATGGAGCACACACCTCGTTTCCTGAGGCTTATGCCCTAGGCGTGTGATTATGTCTAGGCATAAGCTTTGACAAATATCACCCTAGGCATTAGCTTCTAGGCTCTTAATTAAGGCCTTGCATGAGGTGCGCTTCAAAGTGTAAGCTTCAGGTCCTTGGAAAAAATAGCAAGGAGCTTGCAAGTAAGGGGAGGGTACGGATGGAAGCTTTTGTTAGTTTATTATCTTTTTAGTTGAAATATAAAATTTGAAATTTATGAAGATAATGTTCAACTTTTCAGGTTCATACACAGTTATCAGAGCTACTTGTGGAACCATGCCGTAAGCACGAGAGTACAAAAATACGGTATGTAGTTTTCCTTGGTTTCTGTTTGGAGGCTTTTAAGGTCATTCTCTTTTTCTGAAATTGTAGCCAACGTAACTTGGTTTAATAATGGAGCTTTGGCCACACCGTTCATCTCGTTGATGTAACTGATTATGCAGGTTTTAACCAGGTTATATTGGGTGATTTGGTATACTGCAAAGAACAAGATACTAAGAATGAAACAAGATCCTTGAGACTGGAATTTGAAGATGGCAGTAGCAATGAGGTTGACATTAATGGTCATTTTGATGATATGTCTGTAACTGAGCTTCCTGCAGAGCAAAGTATGTCAGTGAAGGTAATGTTATCATGTTGCATATGGGTTCTATATCACTTTTATTGTTGAGACAACAATGAAAACTGATTAGTATAATGTTTAATGTGACGAGAAATGTTAAAAATCTTTTTCAAGTTGGAAGGAACGTTTTAAAATATTTTCCTTTATGCCAGACGCCATACTCCAACTTGGTTCCCGCCTATATACCACATGGGACAAACGATTTTGAACTAATCTTGAACTATAGATAACGAAAGAAAAGTAGTCTTAATCAAGATCACTTCCTGATCAATGTACAAGACCTTTATCTAGAGATTAGCTACCTTATCACCCTTTGAAATGTGAACAGATAGGTAAGAAAAGTGGGATGGAAATATAATTGTGTGCTAGTTGCACCAGTTTTCTGGCCTAGAGGTTTTGGGTATTTAGTTTCTGTGTTATATGATTTTCTGTTACTGTTGTTGCCTACAATGTGCATTACATCTATGTTTATTTACACAAAGACCAATTTCAAGAAGTAAAAAAATCTCTATTTCCAATCGAACTGGATTATTAACTTCAGACTTAACTGAGATTTCGACACCTCCAATCTAGTAGAATCTTGATCTTACCTGGAATTAACATCATAATAGAGCTCTGTGAACTTTATGACATGATTCTGGAAAAACAAACTGAGTTCATGCATCTGAAGTTTACTCGGATAGATGGCGTTCCTCTAGACCAAGCTACCGACATTTGAAGAGCTCTCAAGATAGGCGTCCTAAATCGTTTCCGCTTAGGATCTCTCCTGTGAACAAAGCCTGCTAGATGTCTAACCACAATTTCAGACATCATTCCTTGACCTCTAATTACTTATATACAATTGAGATATTCCGAAACATGTTTGGGTAGTAACATTTGATAAAACTTCTTCTAGATTGATCTCTCTCATCATCTTAAGATTCATTTTCTTTATTTTTTGCAACCCATTAGGTCTATTACTACTTTGCTGCAGAAAGTAACACTAATCTTGTTTAGCATCACAAGAAACTGTTTCCCACGTCCTTTGCTTAAGAAAAATGATCCAACTTTTATTTGAGGTTTCTAAGTATCTTGTAAATCCAAGTATGCACTACGCATATGAGGACTCTGAAATTTAGTCCTATCATACAATGTTCCAAGTGAATTGTAGTTCATGTTACATGTAAAATCTACTAATGGACAATGGTATGAGAGGACCAGACTTTCCTTCTTATCTTGGCCAATTCAATTATGGTGATAGATCCCTTGTACACTTGGATGCCTACGTTTATGAAAGCACTATGATACTATGGATATAGACAAATCTTTGGTTAGAGAAAACCATTATACCATTATACACTATAGTAGTGGTTCAACACAACCATGCTGCCTCAGGTCCAAGGATCATATGCACAACTTTTGGAATAAGTCATTGACAACATTTGAAATACCGTTGTGCCTAGCTTGAGCCCAGTTCAATGAATTCGTTATCTGACAAGCACCATGATCATTCTGATGTCCCTGTCGATTCTATGAAACTTATCGTCCTATCTAAAGAAGTTGTATAATGATGTACTAGCAATTACTAGATAATCGGAGCCCAGTTGACTGTTCTGAGACCATGAACCTTTTCATTATCCAATGTCAAGGAGACCACGAACCTTTTCATTATCCAATGTCAAGGAATGCATGTTTCATTTCTTAGCATGTTTCATTTCTTAACATGTATCTCCTGAAACATAGATCTATAAACTTATTGATAAAAGATAACAATGAAATATGAATGAGAGCATCTTGCCCAATAATGAGTTTTAACTATGGTAGAAAGTTTGTTTTAGAAATGCCACGTGATAGGCTTTAGGACATATATGATACAACAAACAAGAATAACCTAATGAAATAGTGCAGCACAAGTCGAAAGCCAATTTATACTACTAGTAAACTGGATATTCGTTAAGCTAGCCAAAATGACTTTTTTTAGATAGTACATTCTATACTTAAAACAATCTTATAAGCACCAAGGATTGGGAATTTGAGATATTTCAGGAGCCGCAATATAAATTTTTTGATCTTGGCATGTGTTATCTTCTTCTCTCTTATATAGTGATTTGCATATCATTTAGCTTTTTGTGAAACTGAATATCTAATATGGTACCTACTTTTGCACAGGCATTAAATGAGGGTGATATAGTTGCTGGAAATTATACAGTTGATGATATTATACTTCCTTTGCCTGGGTAAAATAATCTGAACTTGTACCTAGGTTGAACTGCTAATCCAATTTCTTCTCTCTTTCTATTTTTCCAGTCATTCACACATTCATTTTCTCCTTTTTTGTTTGTTGGAGGAAGGGGGAGGGTGGGTGTATGTAGTTTTCTGTGGTTTCTTTGACAATGCTTTTGCTGCAGGTCAAGGGTTATTTATCCACTGAATGATATAGGGAAAGTTTATCTGGACTTGGCAAAGAAGGTGAGGTTCTGTATAAACTATTCGTTGGCTTCTACATTTGATCTCCATATATATTTGGTGCATGTATATGTTTAAGGTGACTGATATTATAACTAAGGGTATGTTTGTCAAGGTGTTTATAAACAGGGTGTTTATGAATAGGTAAATGAGTGGTGGAGAAATGACTAGTACTTATAGGTCTTAAGAAATGTGTGAATGAAAAGTGGATTGACCAAAAAGTGTTTTTTGACCAAGTTGTTTATAAACACCATGGAAACACTTGTCCCAACATATGCTAAGATAAACCTGTAGCTGTTTGCACTGCTTAAAGGTTAGGTCATCATCTAGTCCTTCATTGACCAGAAATATTATTTTCTAATAACATGTTTGGGAGTTGTTTATAGATGGTCTAAATTATTAAAAAAGATAGAAATTTGTAGTGGATAAGTAGGAAATATTTGTGGGTCCCCCGAAATTTGTGGATAAAAATTGGTTTGACAGACTATAAACAGATTATAAACAATGGCTAAACAAGGGCTAAATGTTCTTCATCACTGTGCTGTTTGAGATAAATTTAATTGGAAATGATCAGCTGTTATAAAGTATATGAAGCCTGCATTTATGACGGAGTTGTTCCATTCTACAAGATATTTTTCATATTGTTACCTGAATTCTTTATTTATTCCAAGTCAAAAGAAAATGTTACCGTCTTCTCCAAGAACAATTAAACACACCCTTCTTTTTTGAATAGGTTAAAAAGCCTGTGTTTTAGAATTCTAGCTCATGACTGACCTACAGTCATTGACTGTCTGTGGCATATTCGTGCTTTGAACAAGAATCATTCATGTTTTAGCCATACAATTGCATTGTATGCTAACAACATAGGTACTTTTATTGAGACAGCATCATGGAGGTTCCAGTTAATTTTGTCAAGCGAATGTTTTACAATAGTGAACTGGATTCACAGTTGTATCCCTGATTTTCCAACAAAATAATTACTTAATCACCTTCATATAATGAGTATCATTGTTTGGAAAAAGATTTTCGGAGAAAAGGAGATACTTTACTGGTTTTTTAGTAGAAATGATTTCGACCATATGAGATAGAGGTCGAGTTATGAGTAAGTGCGGTGTCCAGTTTATCTATTTGACTTATTTTAGGGTCATTTCTTTCTCACTGAAGATCGCAGAGATTACTTTTTACTTCACCAGCCATTCGTAGCACTCCCACTACACACCAGATAATATACCTTCTCTCATGAATAGATAATTGACATACTACAATAAAATTTCAATTTGATTAATTCAACTTAACAGATTTCATCTGGCCACCACTTTTCTAATAAGCCATACAAGAAAGTAAGGTTAAGCTAGGACATTTTTATGCTTATATGCTGTATCTGTGCAATTTCTTCTTGTTGCTTTTAGATAACTTCCTTGTAATGCACAAATAACATATATGTACCAAACTGGGAGCAATGCTTGTAGTATACCACCTTCAAATAATAGTAACTCAGCCGTAAATACAGTACTTTAAGAAAAACACTATCCTTAACAAGAATGAATGAAAATCACAAGAGTATTATCCATTGTTGCCACTACCTCCACTTCCACATCCACTGCCGCCATAATCTAAAATATTTCACCACCATAGAACACCATGAAAATGCTGATCTAAACCTTTCTTCAGTGAAAAAATGCTGTCATTTTCCTTGATTCTTTCTTATTCTTGAAGATGGAAATCCGAACGATGAAGACAGAGAATAGCCTCTCTACCATAATTCATCTTTCCAATTTAAGCTTCATAGAAAAATTTCGAGTCTTTCTAGGTTCTTGAAATATATCTTTGCTATTCTCAACTATTCTATAACGAATCAAAAAGCCTATTTGATATCAACTCTAATTAGGATTGGTGCTGTTTTTGGTTGTCAAGTTTCAAGCAATTTGGGTAAATCTATTCAATGTTAAAGTCTTATGTAGAATATTGTTTTGAATAAAAAGGGTATTCGGGTAATTCTTTTTGAGAATATTAATGGTGTTGGAAGAAGGGAATGATGAGCTAGGAAAAATCATATAGAAGTCCTTTAGCTGATTTAGAAACAGAAGGTGTTTATAGTACTTTCTGATATTATAGGTGTTTTTTTATACCCTTAACCTTTCCTTTTCTGCTAATTTACCCATGTTTACTTGCTAGGATGATATCAGCTTGACGGAGAGTGCACACAATACAAAGTAAGACTCGTTACATTATACTTCTCATTCAGTAAATGGATATTCATATGAAATGATTCTCATTGAAATTGACTTATGGCCTGTGTATAGCACGATTCTGTCCAAGGGGTTTTTGACTTTCTTCATTTAATCCTTCTAACTCTTCTGAAAGAGGAAGATTAAAGCATGTGTAAGGAAGGATTGATTCTTCCCACCCTACCTCACATCTCATTTCCAACCAAACAAGGGAGGGAGATCCATTCCTCCCCCCTTCCCCCTGTGGTGTGTGTGTTAAAATCCATGATGCCATGACCTTGGTTGGCTAATTTCACTATCATGTAGAATCTTTTTGGTACGGTTTAATTAATTTGCAATGGCTTCCATATTAGATTCACTGAGGTCACGCATCCAATGATTACTTTCAAATCGTTGTTACTAATTTTTTGTTGGCAAGTATGCTTAATGTTTTAACCTCTGCAACTACTACTTTTAGGGAGTTCTCGATAACCAATATGACAGGATCCTACAGGCGGTTATTTCAAAAGCCTAAAGATTTTGAATGGTATGTTTGACCCTCACATTTTGGTTCTCATTTGGATCTGTTGGTTGCTGTCGGTGTTGAAACTTTATTTTTCTCTTTCTTGGTCAGGGAATTAGTCAAATACACTGATAGAGATATGCCATTGGCAAAAACAGATTGGGATATTATTGCTAATTCAAGGCCCGCAACACTGGGCTGTGATAAAAAGTTGGCTGCAATGATTCAACTTGATTCGTTACCCAAATTGGATAAGTTTGAAGGTGCTACTGTGGCTTCGACAGAAAACGAGGGTACAGAAAATGAGACAGGAGGGCTGAAACTGGAGGAAACTATAAATGGCCCCGCATCACGGGAGAACCAAACGGCTCTCAAGTTGAGCTTTACCCTGCCAGCTTCTAGCTATGCAACTATGGCCATAAGGGAGCTGCTAAAAACATCAACCTCTGTATGTATAAAGACAACCTGTTCTTTATAGCTTTAAAGGGATCAATTTGATGCAATATGCTATTAAATCATCATATTCATCAATTTTATTTATTTAGGTGACATGCATACACTGTGCAAGTAATACCTCCTATGTTTAACAGGTTGCATTTCACAAGGCATTAAACCTGTGAGCACGTTCCCAGACTCTGGAATAATGTGAGACTTTCTGGAAGGAAGCTTCACTCACGACTGCTTCACTCACGACAGATGTTATTCAATAGATACAGTAATCAACTCCATGCTTAGGATTAATGTTGGAAAGCAGTAGAGCTCAATGGTAAGTAGTTCAGTTGCAATTTTGTAGTATAGAAATCACATGCAATTAGGAATGGCAACGGGGATCCCCGTTCCTCCGCCCTTGCCTTGATAACCTGAATAACTCGCGAATACCCGTCCCAGTAGGGGGGGTTCTTTTTGCCGCACTACATGTATTTCCCATTCTTTGTATTGGCATTAAATATTTTTTGAAGTTAACGTCATTGTATAAACTTTTTCTGTAGCAGATATCAGAATTTGGTTGACTGGAATGTGATGGGTTGACAAGGTAGCGTATTTAATATATGTTAGTCTCTTATTTTTCGTCTGTCAATTATGAATTTTTTATTGAATGTGACATTTAATTGAAGTTTCTCTCGAACAACTGATCACGAGGACAAGCACTATCCTGCCTGTATTTAAAAGATACTCAAAGCACCCCCATAACTCGTTTCATGTTGTAACTTATTGAACACAAGTTTATATTTTTGGCCTTCCACTCTTCTGGATGTACTTGGGTGAGAGCGATAGAACAACTATGCTACGAGTTTTCAGGTGTTTTACAAGTTTTAACAGTAATTATCTACTGCTGGAAGCTACCTCTGTTCAGATTTTAGAACAGAGAAAATGAACGTCGAGACAACACATTTTATTAGCATTGAAGAAAAAGAAGATTTTTTTGCCCAAAATCATAAATACTGAATTTCATCCTATTGGTTTGGGTCTCTTCCTGGGGTTGTGAACTTGTTATCCTTTAAAATATAATTAATATCTCGTTACATTATTTCTTATTAGCGAATGTTTAATGTTTTTTGGTTGTCCTGATTGCGAACGGTATACCTTGTAGTACTTTTGAGCTAGGACATGGGTGTGAAGTGAAAGGTCAAGAAGAGAAATATACGAGTGCTGGACACACGATTTATCTTTTGAAGCTTCTGATTGATAATCATTATTCACTTTAGTGATCATACTCATTTTCAATTGCACATTTAAACAATAAAATATTTTGCATGAAAATTCAAATTTTTTCCCAACCTTTTTACTGCATATTCTTCAAGAAATTTTTTATCACAACTCTATTCTCTAAAATAATGGCCGGGGCTAAATTTAATTGGATTTGTATACTAAGCTCATTGATTTCTTAAAAAATAATATAGTGGCATGATTATGATTGAATAGACTTTCTAAATACACATGAAATGATTTTTTAAGCTCCACAAATTAATGAAAGTTGCTAATTAAATTAGTTGTGCAACAGATCATTTGATTTAGGGAGGTTATACGAGTATTTTTCATTTTTCTGTTCGTGCTATGATCTTTTTTAATTCCTTAAATCTNAAATTTTTCCCTACCTTTTAACTGCATATTCTTCAAGAAATTTTTTATCACAACTCTGTTCTCTAAAATAATGGCCATCAAATAGGGGCTAAATTTAATTGGATTTGTATGCTAAGCTCGTTGATTTCTTAAAAAATAATATAGTAGCATGATTATGATTGAATAGACTTTCTAAATATGTATTGACATTGAAAAATACACGAAATAATTTTTTAAGCTCTTCAAATTAAAGAAAGTTGCTAATTAAATTAGTTGTGCAACAGATCATTTGATTTAGGGAGGTTATACGAGTATTTTTCATTTTTCTGTTCGTGCTAGGATCTTTTTTAATTCCTTAAATCTTCTTCAATTCCATTTTAAAAATAATTTATTTATATGACATAGAATACTTTAATTTCTCAACTTAATATATATATATATCTCAGCACGCAAAGTGCTTACAAGAAAGTCAAGGATAAGTCTTTAATTTTCTCAGTAAATAAGTCACTTTGGTATTCTATGTCATCAATGCGCTCATAGGTTGTGATATCGAGGGAAAATGATTGTATGGAAGTGACCTCAACTTATATTTTAATGAATTTTTTTTTTTTTAAACTATTTATAGATTCTCGTAGATCTTATGAATTTGAATTGAATTCCACAGATTCTGTAAGATTACTTCGTGTTATCAATGTCATGGGTTTCCATTGAAATATTATATTGTTCCTCTGACTATACGGTGCAAAAGTTATATTCTTGCATTATGTGCATGTGCATCCACTACATGAATATGAGAGACGTAACTATGTATAGCTCGTAAAAGAAGGATATTGAAAGTAAGAGATGATAGTGAATACTCAGAGTCAGAGATGACATCTCGAATGAGAAGATAACATTAGATATGAGAGAATCACCCTACGATTATACCATACTATTCTCCATGTGGAGTAGAGAGAGAGCTTGAGGCTTCGATGATCATTAAGGGTCTGTTTGGGAGTTTTTTAACTAGTTTTGTGTGCCGTTTATGAGGGATTGGAAAAATAGGTGCTTGTTATATTTTTTGGGCACTGATTTTGGATGGTTTAAAAAACACTTGAAATCTGTGTAATATAGTTTTGACCAGTTCTCTCAACCCACTAAATCGACAATTTTGGTCGTTTCTTGTATTCTTTTCTAATGCTCCTCTTTATAAAATAATTATTTTCATCTAACATATTTTGTTCAAAATTAACTTGTTGATAAAAATATATTAACTAAAAAGATTATTTATAGGCAAAAAATCACATTATAATTAAAAAATTACTTATAAAATAAAAATCACTTTTACGTAAACAATTTTGTTTATGAAATAAAAATGCTACTAAGACAAAAAAAACACTTACAAAATAAAAAATTACTTATAAGTGAAAATTCACTTAAAATTATATAAAAGTACAAAATACTAACTCAAAATTTTAATTAAATATTTAATTTTATTTAACTTTTTAAATTAAATATCAACTTATATGTAAATAAATTACCAATAAGTAGAATATCGCATAGGAGTAAAAAAATTCATATAAGAAACTATAAATTGAAAATTCAATAAGAAACATATATGTAATTTTATTTTATTTTAAAAAATTCAGATCCGATAAATAATAAACTCTCGAGCATATATTGAGCTTTTTAAAAATCGCTATTAAAACAATTCAAAATTGGTTTGCTTTTAAACGCTCAAAATCAGTATATTAAAAAGCGATAATTACTAGTACCTCGAAACTCCCAAGGGTGTTTGGGGTTCGACATTGGTATACAGACAATGTCAGTAGGTCTTCTTGGCATTCGGATTCCCGATCAACATGATAAGCATTTCATATATTAAGAATATCATGTTTTATACGTGTTACTTCAGACCACAAGCATTGGAAGTTGTGTAAGTTAAGTGCCGTATTGGCATTTGAGCTCATATGCTACCATGTATCGAGATTTAGGGTCCAAAAGATAAAAGACAAATAAGTCGAGATGTTTATGAGAGATGTGAATTTTAAGAATGAGATTACAATAAAACAAATGATAGGATATCATGCATATATTCATGGATGTCATCGATTGTTGAGCATTTGTTCATATAGTTTACATTGTTCGTATGACAAACATGTACTAGAGGTTGGTGATTGTTCTCAAAGGACAATATGATTGTATAATGGGTATTTGATTGTGATTTAATGTGTCTTACCATCGAGAAAACTCGAAAAGATTGTAAATGATTCTAAATAAATTATTTAACTTTTGAAAATAATTTATTATATTTTATAATGATAATTCCTTCACATCTTGCACCATCTATTTTGAGTAAACATTTTATATTAAAGCCCTATATGATACCAATTTTTTCCATGGAAAATGAAAAAGATATTTCATTTCCACCCATTTCTCATGTTTGATAGCCAAAATTTGGGATGAAAAAAGTTTTCCCACCCCCTACCCACCCGCCTCTTTTTCCCAAAATGATGAAATTCCTTTTCTCAAATTTTTGATTAGAAATGGAATTCCACCTTTTGACCAATTGTTAAAAAAAAAAAAATTGTGAAATATAGTTTTTGAGCAATTTTTTTTTATTTTATTTTTTGGCAATGGTAACAAATTTCATAACTAATTGTAAAAAAAATAAATTCACTTTAATCGACAATTTTCATGTAAAATTAAGCCAAACATGAACAAAAAGATCCAAAATTTCAAAATTTTTCTGAGTGGAAAATTATACCAATCAAACACACTTAATTAACAATTCTCTGCAAAACAAATTCCAGGCAATTACTTTCCCTGAAATTCGTTTTCTTTCCACACTTTTCCACAATTGCAATTAAACGGACCCTTAATTCAATCATTAAACACTTCCACATCATCAATCTGTCAAGAAAGGTGTGAAGAGATATGTACAAATTAGTCAATTGAGCACTTAAAGACAGTTCAATTAATATAATTTTTCCGGGTTCCATCAAATGGGAAAGTTGATAGTTTGAAGATTTTAAGTATGAAAAAATGCATGTTTGGCAGAGCTTAAATTTAAACTGATCAAATATATTTTTTATCTACATATGTAATATGACTCATATTTTAAATGGATTTGTTTCCACCCCATTTTTGGAAAAATAAATTTTATAATGACGATTTTTAGAGAATGTATGGTTAGAAAAAAAAAATAAAATAAAATTTACATGTAATACTATTTCATGGAAAGAATATTTGGTTGAAAATGAAAAATTATTTTTATATAATGGAAGATATTTGTCCTGTGTATATTTTGAAGCCTGCACTTGCAGACTTGCCAAATCCAACAAAATATCTTTAAGTAGGACCTTTGAAAATTATAAAAAAGGGAAAATTGCAGCAGCGGTCTCAAACTTTTTAGATTTTTGTACACTTTACCTTAATCTTTAATTTGTACCAACAGAGGTTCCAAACCTTTAATAAATATGCGACAGAAGTCCAAATGGATGATTTCCATCCATATGACCGTTAGTCAACCTAAAAAGTCAAAATTGACCAAATTCATCAAGGGCAAAATTGTAACTTTACATTTTACGTTTAAAATAATTATAAAGAAAAGGAAAAGAAAAGGAATAAAAAGGCCACCCCCACCCACCTCACCTCACCTCACCTCCCCCGAGTCCTCTTCTCCA
>CAIGRK010259566.1:0-14139 GCA_903798315.1 Fraxinus greggii | reverse complement strand
GTTTTGATATTACCTGTGGCAATTACAAGTATTGAAAGGATTTTTCTACTATAAATCTAATCAAGAGTGACGTGCGCAATAAAATTAGAAATCACTGATGAATGACAATTTGACAGTTTATGTGGAAAAAGATATTTTTATAAAACTTGAGAATGAGGCAATATTGCAACGTTTTCAAAATATGAGACCTCGTAGAATGCGGTTATCTAAGTTTACAGTTACGAAGTAGGGTTGTATTTTTTTTTTATTATTTCGGGTTGTATTGAATTATATTTTCATACGTATATACTTTTTATATTTTAGTGCATTTACATATGTATTGAACTATATTTTCGACTATTGCGATAGTTAATTGTCAATGGCCAACGGTCAACAGTCAACGGTCAAAGGTGTCCACCCTAGCTAAACGGCAATACTTGATTCGCCCCTCACTATATGTGGCGGCATCAACCGTGGTTTGAAGCGTGGTATATTAGAGGAATACTCCTTATCTCTTTGGCTTCCATGTACTTGGATATGACTTGTAGTAAACTACACAAGCGGAAGAAGATGAAGATGATTACACTTCCCGTTTTTCTTTATTTTTACCTATTTTTTATTTGACAAAATTTCCTCTTTAACAAAAAAAGGGTCGTGATTGTGAAGATTTAAATATTTGGAATAAATATTGCACGATGGGAGAAGATTTGGCACCATTAGCGTCAATTTTCCTTTTTAATTTGGTAAGATAAAGGAACTAAAGCCGAGGCATAGCTTATGCCTTAGCTGCATGTTAACCAAGGCATGATTTCATGCCTTTGGAGAGGTTGCCAATAGATGACTGGTGGACGCCATTATGTTAAAAATAGGGAGAGAAAGATACAGGTTTTTGTTCTTTCTCTTGGTTCGTTCTTTTTACATCAAACATTAGGACCTAATTTTCTAATTGGTAGCCCACACGCTCGGTACAGGATTTCCTCTGGAGAATACTGGAGAAGGCTCGAGGTTTTGAAGCATCTACTACTTCTACATATATTTTGGATAGGAAGCACACTTCAAAGATTTTCACTTTGATCTCTTTCGTGATATATTATTGAATTAGTACCATATAATTATACAAGCAATAGATTTAACAACGGCATGATCATGTAAATTAACGTATTTTTGTGTATTCTTCATTATCTCCGTTTGCTCACTTCACCTACTGTCAAAAAACATCCCTCCAACGTTACTAATTTTTTACTAATCCCATTAATTTTCCAACAAATATATCTTTTCAATTTACACTAAACAAATCACATAAACATAAATCACTATTGAACTTATTAAATTACCTGGTGACCAAATATTTTTATAACCCCTGCACATTCTCATTGAACGCTTTGTTAATTCATCAGCATTTGATTATTTGAAGGACAAGCCGACAGGTACAATCATTAAGTTTCTTATTGTCATTCTTGTTGTTACTCCTAAGTGTACTAAATGTATCGTGTATTCAATCATGCTACATGAACATCAAAGTTGACATAAAACTTAATATCATGTGGCGTGTTATTCTATCATTGAACAGTTTAAAATACAATCAACTTTTCCATCCAATCATCTACTGCCACATGCAATTATATAAAACTTTCTCTTAAATCCTTATGGCAAAGTAGGTTTATCATTGATGTAAAATATGTTCATCTGCAAAGTAAAATTATAAAATCTTGATTTCTTTAAAAGCAATAGATTGACATCAAATAAGTCTTTGAATACATCAACTAAAGCAATCATTCTACTGTCTCCACTCTTCAATGTGAAAGGCCGGGTGGTGGCGGAGAATAAGGGGGGATCTTACACTTATATAAACAAAAAGTATCACAAATATCAGAAGAGTTTTTCTTGCCCTTATTGCAGATTTTATAGCATGGATCGTAGCAGCTGCGACATTTGCTTCTACAGGTAACAATACAATAAACATTAATTCCCTTCCTGTTCTGGACACACTTATTATAGCATGGATCGTAGCAGTAGTCATCAACTTTTGCCTCTACGAAGATGAACATCAATACCATGATAACCACACAACTCCAGGCCTTCAAGTTCGTAGCCATCTTAGAAACTCGAGAAAGCAATAGAATGCCGATACAGGACCCCAAATCCCAATATTTATAGTTACATTTACAATGAAGCCGAGATTGCAATAATAAAATTATTAGTTGTAATTAAATTTTTGAAATTGCTACAATCACGATTGTCCAAATCGATCTAAATATGGTAGATTTCTTTCTCCATTGAAGGAAATACGATAAAGAAACTATGAATAAGGTAAATTCTCCCTTTCTCTATAAATTTGCCTTTTCTGTTTATCTAAAATGCCTGCTTTTCATGCACTTGTTCCCTTTTCATTCTTTAAATAAGGTAATCAAAAACATAATTAGTGGGTTTTTAGGACTATAAAAATACGCATAAAAAATTTATTTTTAGAAAATTATTAGATACCTTATTATTAGAGAAAATTTACTTTTCTCAAATTCATTTTCAACCACACATTCACACAAAATTTTTTGCGCGTAAATCTAATTTTTTTTCCCCATTTTTTAACCACACATTCTCAAAAGAATCACTATTCCAAAATTCGTTTTCCCCATAAAACTCATTTTAATGGATGTGAAGACGGGCAAAGTTGTGTTAGATTCAAATATTCTTCTTTTCTAATAGTTAATAGATTTTATAACTACAAAGGTGTCAAGATACATTTAAACAAAAAAACTAGGGATACAACTGTCATAAATGCTAGGGCTGCTTGGATATAAAAATCATTCATAAATACTACTATATGTATAACACTCCTCTTTGAATGACTACTTAGACAATAAATTGAAACATTATTTGGCAAAAATTTGATTAGACAAAAATGCCAACGAATGAAAAAAAAAGTACAAATAATTTGGTGTAATAAAATGCTACCTCGTTTATCAAGAAAATCGAGTAGGACAAAACTTTAACGAATGAGAAAGAGTATAGCTATTCCCCCAGATTTCAATTCTTGTATCAAACGATTTACGTCTTGTATATCAATATCTTAAATATTGACTTTTGTACAACAATGTCTTCAAGAAAATTCAGTGGGACAAAATTTGATGATTACAACAACATGATATTTCGAAAAGTAGGTATTGTTGATTTTTTCGAGAGTTTCATACGTATACAAGTTATTATGAGGGCAAATGTTTTGTATGTTATGTACATTTATTATACAAAAGAATATATCTCATTACAACCTCATTAAGAAAAACCTTGCGGGAAAAATTTCTAAGGAAGGAAAAAAAATACATTATTCTTTTATGTACGCTACAAAAGTTATCTTGTTAAAAAACCTTGACATGAAAACTCAATAGTACAAAACTTTGGTAGAGTCCAACGCATATTTACTTCCCCTTATTATAATATCACTTAAATTATGCTTCATGTATATTAAATCATTCAAGGATAATATTAAATATGTATAAAATAATCACATTCATTATATGCCTATCAAATTTCAAACGTTGTCAGATTAACAAGTTAGAGACTTGAGATTATATTCATCACATGATGACTTATATATTTATTCAAGTCTTCACCAAATTCATTATGTAAAAAGTCGTACATTACGTATTACAATTTTATTGTTTCTATTTTCATTTCGCATAAATATATACATTTAGGTGATCGGACTATAAATCTAGAAACTTCAAATTTCTCTAGTAGATTCAATTTTGCTAGGATTGTGCACAAAAAATTCAAATTTCTCTAGTAAATTCAATTTTACTATGATCGCGTCATTTTATCGGCAAATCATTACTTCGATCGATATATTTCAACGNTTCAAGTCTTCACCAAATTCATTATGTAAAAAGTCGTACATTACGTATTACAATTTTATTGTTTCTATTTTCATTTCGCATAAATATATACATTTAGGTGATCGGACTATAAATCTAGAAACTTCAAATTTCTCTAGTAGATTCAATTTTGCTAGGATTGTGCACAAAAAATTCAAATTTCTCTAGTAAATTCAATTTTACTATGATCGCGTCATTTTATCGGCAAATCATTACTTCGATCGATATATTTCAACGAATTTATTTCGATTCCTCGCTATTCATAATATGATGCAATACATCATGTGCAAAAGTATTGTCGACAACTTTTTTTCGATTCTAATTTTTTATATAATGACAAAATTTATTGAAATATCTTAAATTTTATTATTTCAAGTGCCTAAACCTCTCATGGAGTTTTATAATTATTTATGTCTAAATACTCACTAAGAGTACATGTTTCCTTAATAAGATCGGTTTTATTAATTGCTCCATTTCATTTGAAAATTAGAATCAAATATCATCATACTTCAAGCATGCCACCCAAGGCGAGTAAACCTTTACTACTTTATTTGGTCATATTTGATAGGGCATCAATTCACTTCTTGTAAGAGAAGAGAATAAACACCAGCTGTCCCTTATTGCCACCTAAAGTTTGCTACTCAGACATGGAAAAGCTCGCCCTTTCCCTAATCACCTCATCACGAAAATTAAGGCCATACTTCCAAGACCATAGTATTAATGTATTGACGAACTTTCCACTTAAGCAAGTCATTCAGAAGCTATACGCCTCAGGGAGGTTGTTAAAGTAGGCGATCGAGCTTAGTGAGTTCGATCTAATATACAAACCAGGGACTTCAATCAAGGGTCAAGCCCTTGTAGACTT
Source organism: Fraxinus greggii (assembly GCA_903798315.1). Classification (NCBI taxonomy): domain Eukaryota; kingdom Viridiplantae; phylum Streptophyta; class Magnoliopsida; order Lamiales; family Oleaceae; genus Fraxinus; species Fraxinus greggii. The sequence continues at coordinate 9,426 of CAIGRK010259566.1, read as the reverse complement.
TGTGGCTGAATTTGTTAGGACTCATAAAGCAGAGGTAAATATGGAACCTCCAAAACCTCCCACCTAAAACCTTTTTTGTTGATGGGTCCTCTGGAAATGTATGCTAAGGAGCAGGAGTGGTCTTACAAAGCCTTGAGGGTCACATGCTCAATTGTGTTGTAAGGTTCGGATTTAAGGCATCAGACAACATAGCTAAATATGAGGAACTCTTGGTCGGCCTCAGAATGGACAAGGAAATGTAAGTGAAGAGGTTACTTATCAGCAGTAACTCCAAGTTGGTGGTAAGCAAGATCGACGACAATTTTACGGCTAGAGAAAAAGTTATGGCTTCACACCTCAAATTGATCATGAACCTTCTCCCTAAATTTGAAAGTTTCAATTGACACAAATTCCCAATCAGGAAATCAGCCACGCTGATGTTCTATCAAAATTAGCCGCAGTAAGGATTTCGAACTCCTCAAGATGGTTCCAATAGAACACCTTGCCAAAACTTCAATCACGATGAGAGAAGAAATAATGTGGATTGAAGGCACCCCATTGTGGATGCAGCCTATTGTTGCTTTTCTTAAAGAATAGAACTTACCTAGTAACAAAGCTAAAGCCCACAAGCTCATAAGAAGGGCTGCTCACTTTGTTGTTCAAGACGATATGCTATATAAATGAGATTTTTTTGTCTTCTCTGCTTTAGTGCGCAGGAGGAGAAAATGTGAACTACATCTTAAGGGAAATTCATGAAGGGGTCAGCGGCAACCATTCCAAAAGGCTGGCACTCGAAAACAAAGTGCTAAGGTACGGGTACTATTGGCCTACCTTAAAAAATGATTCAACACAATTTGTGCGAAAATGTCACAAGTTCCAGAGCTTATCCAATATAAAGAGGCAACCATCCCAGGAGCTTACATGGTATCAAGTTCATGATCATTTTCCAAGTGGGGAATTGACTTCATAGGCCCACTGCTGAAGAAAATGAGGAGTTCCAGCTTAGGCATTGTTGCAATAGACAACTTTACAAAATGGGTCAGAGCAGAACTTTAGCTAAGATAACGAAGGCGAACACTTCCAAGTTTCTTTGGAAAAATATAATATACAGGTTTGGTATCCCCACTCTATTGTATAGACAATAGCAAACTGATCGACAATAAGAAAATTAGGGACATTCTTGACACGCTGGGAATCAAGAAACATTTCTCAACATCTCATCACACCCAAGCCAATGGCCAGGTCGAAGCAGCCAATAAAACAATCAAACATAACCTGAAAATAAAACTTGATGCTTCGAAGATGGCCTAGGTTGATGAGCTTTCCCAAGTCCTTCAGGCTATACACACTACCAGCCGAACTGTAATTGGAGAAATCCCATTTCCTTAACTCATGGAGTCGAAGCTATGAGCCCGGTAGAGGTTAGAGTACCCTCATCTCGTCCATCCGCTTCAATGAAATAATAAATGACGACCTGAGGATGTTTGAAATTGAATTTCTTGAAAAAAGGAAGGAAGATTCTCAGGTAAAGCTCGCTACATGCCAACGCAGGATGATTTATTATTACATTGCCAATTTAAAAAAAGTACATTTAGCATAGGTGACTTGGTACTCCGAAAGGTTTTACATTGGCATCCAGTTAGGAAGGCCAATTTCACATTACGAAGTAGCCATGACCTAGCACTTATAAAATTGAAAACTTAGAAAGAAAAATACTGCCTCATCCCTGAAACTTTGAACATCTAAGAAGATACTATCAGTAGGGAAACTTTTAGAATTAGATGTGTCTTTGTAAGTATTCTTATTAATGAAATGAATTAATCAATTGTCACTTTGTTACTTTTCTTCCCCATGGATGATGCGTGATGCCTTCCATGGGGGCCACCTCCATTAAGGATGTCTACTTTGTTAGGAGAGGTACTTGAGACCCTCAGGGTCGCCTCATCCATTCTTCAAAGATGATGCTTTCATAGATGAACCATCAACCATGGAGAAAGTTCTTGGCGAGGTACATGATGCTTCCCACGAAGTCACCTCTATTAAGGATGTCCACTTCATTAGGAGAGGTGCTTGACATCCACACTAGGTTTGCCTCATCCATCCTTCAAAAATGATGCTCTGCATAGATGAACCATCCACCATAGAGATAGTCCTTGATGAGGTACGTGATGCTTCTTAAGAGGTCACCTCCATCAAGGATGTCCACTTTGTTAGGAAAGGCACGTGACACCCTCAATAGGGTCACCTCATCCATCCTTCGAAAATGATACTCTCCATAGATGAACCATCTACTGTGTAGAAAGCCATTGACGAGATGTGTGATGCCTCCCACGGGTCACCTCCATTAAGGATGTCCACTTCATTAGGAGTGGCACATGACACCCTCACTAGGATCGCGTTATCCATCCTTCGAAGTTGATGTTCTCCATGAATGAACCATCTACCAGAGAGAAAACCATGATGAGGCGTGCAGGCCTCGTAAATAAGATTAACTAATAATCACAATCACATCGTTTCTTTAAGATGATTGCTACAAAGTTACAACCTAATAAGCAAGATAGGTGACAACATCTAGCTTAGGTAGGCACATCGAACTCCTCATCAAGAAAACCAACATCTACCTCCTGATGGACCTCTCTAAAGCAAGTTAGCATGTGATGGGCATTCCATGAAGCTCAGTAGTTGGTGAAGTCATCATACTCTTTTGTTTGATAGAAGTTGTTGATGTAATTTTTAATTGACACGTTACGTACTTTCTTCACTTCAGCCTTCAGAGATTCTATCTCTTCTTTCTAGGCCTCAGTCAATATCCTCAAATTAGCATTTTCCTTATTTGCCTCCACCAATGCTTTGGAGGCAATCCGCTAATGTTCGTTGACCTAGTCGATCCATTTATTTAGAGCTGCAACTTGAGAAAAAGATTCATAGAGTTCATTCTTCTGCTAATTCACTTGTATTTTGATAGCATCCAACTTCACCTTTAGAAGCGTGCTTTGGAAAAGAATGACTCTTCACCTAATTGCCTTGGGAAAAAGAGAAAGCTTTCAGTAATTGGCACGCAACTCTAAGTTGTCCAATCACTCTGAGCTTCGTCCTCCAGCAAAAACTTCGCCTTCGTTACTTCAACTTTCTCAAAGTTGCAATCACTTGGAGATTCATCCTCTAGCAAGGACCTCACCTCTATTATGTTAGTTGATTACAGCTTTCCTAATGAAGCTCTAGATGATTAGCCATGGGTGATGAGGCCTAAACTCCACATTATCTCGTCAGGTTTTCTCAAAGTTTCACTTTCCTTTTAAATAGCCACATCAACAAACTCCACACACTATATAAATATATATACATGGACTCGAGAGACTACTGTTATGAGGTCCCAAATCATCGACCATGTGTCGGATGATAAAATTCGAAGCCTCAGTTCACCCGCTACATGGCGGATGCTAATGTCCGCACTCCACATCACCTCGCCACGTCACCACACCAAAGTCCGAGCTGATGAAGAGAATGAGTTGACAAGTAATCACATAAGTCCGAAGTGATGAAGTGGATTTCCACATCATGAGACATGAGGTGACAAGAGCACGCCTAGAATTTTTACCATAAACCACAATGCTTAATCCCAACATCTTAGGAGATCTTTTATACAAAAATCTACCCAAAAACAAATCCTTAAAATAATTGATGGGCGGCAGATGTCAAAATGTCAAGTCAAACACTACTATGCCATGAAGTGTTAAATTTCCAACCACCTATGGAAATGATTGATTGATGCATATGAAAGGACACTTCGGCCAAGAGATGAGGCCACATGCCTCACATCCGATGGTTCTTTTCTCATTCCTCTTACTATAAATACTGACACTTGCACCATTAATAAATATTTATTAAGGCAACTCCAGTTATTTTACTCATCACTCGTTCTCCATATAATTATATTCACGTTCCGGAGACACTTAGGTTTACCTTCTTACTACTTGACTGTTGGAGTGCTTGCGGCCACTTTTATCACTATCAAAAAAGGTCACGAGTGACTAACGGTGCGTTATAAATGTACAGGAAAGAACCTACGTGGAATTGCAGCTTGTTGGCCACATGTCAGTCCACTTTTTGGGATTAACACAAATGAACAGGACAAACCTAATAAAATCATTACAAAGATGAATCGTGAATGGGTGTAACTGCATTAAGATTCATAAAAAAAAAAATAAACTTGAAGTAGATTGAGATAAAAGAGGAATTACAAGGCTTTACTTATAAAATAGCAAAATCAAACATGCGCCTTACACGTGGTTTCTATAAAAGGCCCGGGGCTTACGTCGTCAGTGTCATTTGGCCAATGACTGGCATGGTGGTGGGTGGCAATTTGCGTAGCAGTGGGTAGTTCTTGATGTCGTGTTGGGTGGTGCACGACTGCGTAAGAGAAGAAGACTAAGAAGTTTGGGTTGGTTTAGGGCAAAGAATGCTTTTTGTTGCAGTGTGTTCTTCATATAGGTTAGGTGTAATTTATAACTTATGTGTCATTATTCTATTTGTGAACATAATGTTTTATTGTTTTTAAAAAAAAAAATCATTTTGGTGGAATTTGAAATTGTTACTAAGGATATTTTAGTCTAAGTTTTGGCAAAATGGACATTAAACGAATTTGGGTCTTTTTTTCAAATGACAATGAAAGTGGACCTTTTTTTCAATTTTCTATAAAAAAATTTAATGCTTTACCTAGAGTATCTCGATTTCTACAAAGGTAGAGAGGGATTAGGGGAGGCAAATGAGTCAAATAGCTCATCAGCTCATCGGCTTGCTTGTTCGGCTCATTGAGCTCAATCTATGAGCCGTTCGGACTCATTTTGGGATGAGGCCAAGCATGAGGGGAGCAACACTCGCTTCGTCGAGCTCAATGAGCCCATGAGCCGCCCAAATTAGTGATTTGTGGGCAATGGCCATGAGCTCGAGCCTGAGCTCATCGACACCACGAGCCGACGAGCCAACCTCATAGGCTCGTCCATGTATAGTCACCAAACCGTTTTGTCACTCTAATAGTTTTATGACCATTTTACAATGGTCACAAAAAATTTAAATGTGGCATCCAACGGTCTCTGAATTTTTTAAAAATCTATAAAAAGAAATTTCAATCCATTTTTCACACCAATTCCCTACAACTATCTTCTACATTCTCCACAATCTCAACCCAATTTAATTCATCTATTACATTTCTCATTCTTCGTACTTTCTTACTTTATCTCAAGTTTGTAATTCATCCATTACATATTTATATCCCATCTCTATATTATTATAATTATATTTCATCTTTATACATTCCAATTCTATTTCATACAAATAGATCATAATTCTTATGTTGAGGGTTTGTTTGTTGCAACTTACCTATGGCACCACAATCTAAATTCCATAATGAATTTTCTTGTCTCAACGATATCCCCATTCTTGAGGATTTGGGCATTGATGATGCTTACAGGAGTAGTCATCCAATTAATTTTGATGATATTGATGAAGAAGCTATGAAATCGAAACTCAAATTTTCCGATGTAAGAGGATGGCGAAAAGGCAAAAAACTGCTAAGTGTTGGAAACACTTTAAATTGGTTTCAACGAGTTGTACCGTCAACAGGGTTCAAGAATGTAACGCGATGTGTAAATATTACCAAACACTATTGGATAGCAAAAGGAAATCGATAATACCCACTTCTAAAATAAATAAATCTCTCCAAGGTTACTAATTTTTTACTAATCCCATTAAATACCAACAAATATTTTGCAAATTTAACTGAACAATTCACATAAACATTAATCATTATTGAATTTAAAAAATTACCAGGAGACCAAATATTTTGATAACCAGTGCACATTCATAATGAATGATTTGTAAATTAATAGGGTCACTATTTATGATCAATTACTACTTGGATGCTTAGTAAATTCATCAGCATTTTATTATTTTTATCTCGAGAAAAATCAAATTACTAATTAAACTCCCTTGTTTCAGGATAAATAAGAAGGGAGAGTGAATATTGACTCTTTTGCTTAGCCAGTCTTTTCGGATCAATCAGCCACACTGGGATTGAGACATTACCTAAACTCTCGTAAGACAACAGTGGTGAATCTTGGACTATGGGCAAGCAAAAACTGACGAGGTACAATCATTAAGTTCTGTATTGTCATTCTTTTTCTTTTTTTTTTTTTTGATAACCCAGATATTTCAGCTTAGCCAGACTAAATTCTGGACCTCTAGCCACTGGCCCCTCAGCGACTCGAGGAAGTAAACCGCGGATTATACCCTTGTTGGCTCCCAGATTCCTGCACTGCTTATACTCCTGGCCCCAAGAGNCTCGTAAGACAACAGTGGTGAATCTTGGACTATGGGCAAGCAAAAACTGACGAGGTACAATCATTAAGTTCTGTATTGTCATTCTTTTTCTTTTTTTTTTTTTTGATAACCCAGATATTTCAGCTTAGCCAGACTAAATTCTGGACCTCTAGCCACTGGCCCCTCAGCGACTCGAGGAAGTAAACCGCGGATTATACCCTTGTTGGCTCCCAGATTCCTGCACTGCTTATACTCCTGGCCCCAAGAGAGCTCTCCTCACTGCCTTCCAGTCATTGCCTTGCCTTCGAGAAAAATCCCCCTTCCAAGACTCGTGTCTTCCAAGAATCGAACTCTCCACCCTGAGGTTGCAAGCCCACAAATCTAGTTATCTTCAACTTGTCTACAATTCAGATTTTAAAAGACTTGTTAGAATTTGGGTGTGATGCGAATTTTTTATTTAAGTAATTGAAAAATTATAATTGAAGTGCATATCAAAAGGAATTTAGTTTGGAAAGCTATTGACGTATTCAAGTTGAAATTCTATTTGGAAGCCCAATTGGGAGTTGTAATTTGTATCGGACTTGAAAATGTTGAAATTATGGATCGTGAAGAAAATTCGTCGCATTTTCGCTAGCCTACCAGTAGTTGGCCACTCGAGCAACATCTGAAGGTTTTCTCCCAGGACTTGGTCACCTGTTTGGCGCTCGAGCGACAAACCTGTCGCTGGCTTATCGCTTGAGCAACAATGTTATCCAGCCCAATCCTTTTTCACGATTTAACATATTTTTGATATTCTACTACAATTACAACTGATCTATTAAGGTTTGGACGTTGTCTATATATGCTTGGCTCTTTTATACAATTTTAAAGTGTGATAATAATGTAAGAAAAATGATAACTAGTTTTTAGGATTATCGTAATATTTCTCCATCTTTATCATTTGCGGTGCAATAAAATCTCAAATTTATATGTCATATTTTCTTGTCTTCTTTTATTCTTTTACTTGTGATCAAACACTTCATTTTTTTGCTATATAATTTCAACATCTCAATTCGGTGATTGGTTTCATATCAAGTGGTATCGAGTAATACGTGATCCTTGAATTCTCAAAAATTGTTATCAGAGATTTTGGGCATAATTAAAATAACAAGAATAATAAAATCTAGGTGTCTCAAATAATTTATAAAGTCAATGGTTTCATTAATTATAATAATTTTAACATAATATTAGTAGATTTTTAAAATACAGTCATAGTTGAATGTGCATTACACATTATTCTGAAATACTTTGTAAGTGTTATAAAAAATAACAGTGTAAAATATAAGAACATAAAAAAATAATCATTCCAAATTGTTTATGTGGAATGAACTTTTGATTCAAATGAAATAAAAACTAGTATGTGATAGCAATTTAAATAGTTGGTGAAATCAATTAGAATAAACCTTCCATTTACCCTTTTTATATGAACCAAACAACCAACAAATACCATTATTCTGAATATTCGCTTAATATGTATTGAATATGTCAATTGAAATATTTATTATAAATACACATCATGTCACGTCATTGACCTTCTCTGTATCTTAACATTTATCGAATAAATCAATTGGAAGAAAACTCTAAAAATATTCATATTTCGTTCAAAAAAAAAATTAATGAATATAATTTACTATCCAAACAAGTGTAATGAATCTGTCAAATATACATTGATCATAACTAAATAATCGATAAAATAATTCATGATAATATTTTTCAGATAATTAAATAAATTAATTATATATTGAAAAACGAAAAGTAAAGTAATGAATGTGTCAAATACACATTCATCATAACTTAATACTTAGAAAATAATTAATGATAATTTTGTTCAAATGGTTCAAATGATTAATATATTAAACATATATAGAAAAAAGAAAAGTGGGATATTATTGAAATAATTAAGTACATATTGAAAAACGAAAAAATAGAGTATTATTGAAATAATTGAATTATAATAATGATAAAATCTTTTAAAAAAAATGTGATTTTTAATATATTATCGATATAGATAAGTAGAAATACCATGCTCTTTATAAATGATACTAATCTCTAAGATTTAAATGGATTTCAAGCTCACAAATATAAATGAAAATTATTTATGTCTTTGACAACATTAAAATAAGAAATAGAAATAAAATATCGTATACTCACTTCTCATTCCGAATCAAAGCGGGATTTGGAATTGGATTTTTATATGTTGTAACTTATGAAAATTTTAATTTTAAAATTAAAATATTAGTTTTAATTTTCGGTTTCCTTTTGTCTTTATTTCAGTTTTTAACATAAAATTAAAATTTATAATTTTAGAGTAACTTACATATTAAGTGGATTAACCATTCATTATTGTGGGGGTAGATTTTTTACCTTATAAAAGGGATTGCTTTTCACAACTTGAAAGAATATTCTATATACATTTTATATTATTATATTTTTGACAACTCGATAAAGTCTTGTACTTTATCTCCATGTGATCGTGTTCACGGAAGGAGAAATGACTATGAGCTACATGGATTTTATTTTGCTGCCGTGTAGTGTCAAAAGTACCAACTCAAAAGGAAGGCAACACAACTTTAGAACAACATTTTTTACGTGATTCCCTAAAACTTGTTTTTCCAACTCTATTCTTATATTTATATTATTATTGAATTGTATTTATTATTATATTATATTATTTGATAAATATCTACACACAAATCACATATTTCCCCCAACATTATAAAGGGCAACTGTTGTGCTTTTGAAACTATATTGACCAACTAAACAAGACTTAGTGCATATATTTTATGTAATGTTTTACTCTAAAGATATGATTGTTTTCCGATTGAACTGATTTATAATTTTTTAATATTTATTTACTTGATTTTACGAAACGTAATTTTGCTTAATTTTTCTGATAAAATCATTCTTCATTTATTGATATTTATTTGTTTGATTTTGTAGTTTGATGTTCTAATTACAAAGTTAGAATTTCCCCTTTTTGATATTGTATTAAGAAGTTATATATTCATATTGTAATTGTATGAATTACGAGTTCGGTGAAATCTATTCAATTCATGAAATCCATGAAAAATCTACAAATCTTAAGAAATC
>CAIGRK010259552.1:0-21759 GCA_903798315.1 Fraxinus greggii | reverse complement strand
ATCCACTGTAATGGCAATCACACCCAATAGAAATCAATTCAGCGGCACACCCAAATACTTAATCCACTAAGTAGCCTTACAGTACACCAAAAAAAAAAAAATAATAATAATAAATAAATAAATAAATGAATAAAAATAAACATAAATATGGCTATAAGCACAAATTATTAGAACAAGAGAATACATTACTGATATGTTTAGTTAAAAAATTCAACAGACCTAGATAATATCAAATAATAAGGAGAGAAAACTAAATTAGGACACTGTCCATACACTAATTTTTACATATTTTGGCGATCAGCACTCTCATATAACAAGATATCACTATAGTGAACTCCCTAACATATTCAAAATCTAGGAAAGCACTTTTTAAGGTACATGCTTTCCTAGAGTTCTTGTTTTTTGACAGGTTAAAAAATAACAACTAAAATTATGCAATGAGAAACTCGTCAAAATTGCTGAATGTCGATTTTCAAGCCATTAATTTCTGCAAATTCAATTCCGCATTCAGCATCAGCCTTCATAACTCATAGTAATTTTCACATAATTTGGAAGGAAAGATTCTTTGCTCGAGGAATCAATGTAAGGGACACACCTTCGGACCCTTGCAGGATGTAGCCTGTCCTTGATCACCAGAATCTTCCCTACAAATAGTATTAAAATAAATTGAAGAGGTTAATTACGTATATAACCACACTAGATTGACACACGGATATCAACTAATTATTAGCGTGTTAAGAAACTAGTATAGTCCAACCATAAATCAAATTAATTTCCATTGCCGTCTGATTCTGGTTGTTCACTGAATTTCTCCAATGCAAGAGAATATATTGTTTTTTCTTTTCATTGATGTTCCTGCAGCCACCAACTCGACTGCCTGTATTGGATAAAGCTTGTTATCTATACAAGCTTTTACCAATCTACCATAATGAATCCATGAATAAATTCAGTTGGAAGTCTAGAAAGCAAGCTCCAAACTACAGTAAGTAAATGTTATCAAACCAAAAATGCATTTGAATGCCCTATCTTTTACATAAGAGTAAATTATAAGGCAAGCACTTCAATTTGTTTGGAAACTTCAATGTTAAACAAAGTATGATATTAACATTTCCCATCAATTTGGTGGAAAATTAGAAATTCAAATTAAGTGCTATTCTGTAGCATGTCTTCGATTTGGCGCATATTTCAGGACAAGAACCTAACTTATAAAAGCATGTTCTCTTATCACATGTAGCACAATTGAGAACACGTTAATTAAAGATGCGCTATTTAATGTTTAGGGCAGCCTAGGTTTTTTCCAGCTAGGCATTTTTCTCCTAAACATTCTAATTTTGTGTATTACAGACCTCTTCAAGTCCTCCTCCCTTGTTAATCAGAATTACATACCTAAAATAATCCACTTTGAGACATAATTCTATTTCATGACCGAGAGTCAGTGCAAATGAGCACTATGCTTCCATGTATCCAAGGAACCTAGTTACTGTGGATTTTAAGGATATTGCAAATGCCAGACACGAATCTAATATTTCTATTTTTCGTGGCATTTGAGAAATATTGCAGCCAAAATTGTAATAGATAAATCAAAGGTAGCCACCAAGTAACAAAATCAACTAGCCAGAGGAAAGTAACAAATTAATTATGTCTTCCATGCATCAGCTATTTTCATAGTAACCAATATTACAAGTCAATAACGTTTGAATAACATCAGCATCACTCAGATCGTTCTCTATAAACCTATGCAATAGGCATAAAGCCCAATTCCACATGGGAGACCGTAGGATATGCATTTGTATGAACTGAATAGATCTGAAGAAACATAAACTATGGGGAAATCCATTACCATAGAAAAGCTATGCCCTTTCGAGATCAACTCTTCCAATTCATTCTCTAGTTGAGATTCAGTAAGAGTTTCATCCTTGCTAATTATCATTCCTTCAATCAAGAGTGTAATTATTTTCTCCCTTCGGTCGGTGGGCTGAGAATGACTGTTTGGCCCCAATAGTACCACGCAAGAACTAAACGAACACAATAATATCTTATTAATGGGAGGCAAATGAAATAATTCATGTTGAAACGCCCATTTTAGGTCATTTTCATTTTCTGAGTATAGTATGAGTGATTGAATATGCTAAACAATAAGAACATATCTCCATGGAAATAATTATATTAAAATGATTTTACCAGAGTAATATTTCAAAAATACACGTGTATAAATCATACGTACATACTGGAAGCAAAATGTTATGATTAATTTTCTAATTTTCAGGTTTCACAGATTAGAATTAAATCCAATCTGCATTCTGAAAGTCTTACAGTTTCAGTGTAACTAGACACAATCCCCCACAGTTTGCGTATGTCCCTTGGTGCTCCTTTATCTTCTGTGCATTAATAGAAAATTATATGAAGGCTAAAGATTCAAATATAAAGAATGCATAATATAACTGCTACACCGACATTTTTTTGCATCCCCTAGTATCAAAGAAAAATGGAACTATTCCACTACGTTAGTAACAGGTTTGGTGTTAATTGATTACTGCCAAATTCTGATAAGGCTATACCTATGCCTTTTAAGTCTTTCAAATGACAACGCGAATAATGAGGCGCTAAAATCAAGGAACTAGGCTAGAGGCTTGCACTCAACTGTACAAAGTGGTTGTTGTGATTAATTAGTAATTTCCTTGGCTAAGAATACAAATTTCTCTCTGGACATTTATGGTGAGTAATTCTTGTAAATTGGGTTATATATATTAGTTAAAGTATGAAGAAATCGGTAAATCATCAAGATTGAAAGAAACAAAGGAACGTGGAAAAAAGGAAAAATTACAATTCATCTTAAAAATCTTATCGCACGTGTGCATAATATTTCAGTAGTAATTTTGAAAGGATCATAACCAAGAAAAGATGAGGTGTCCAAATAATAACTGTTAAATGATCACCATCACCCCAATTTTATTATACAAGCAAAGCAAGCTAGTTTGTTCATGGGATTCATGAAGGACACAGAACACAACAATTTCTTCAGATCGAAGACAGTTTCGAAACTATGCAAAAAGTTAGGCTAAGTGTGGTGGAGGAAAACTGTTAAACAGTCCATTTCGTAATGATAGAAAAGGGATGCAAAATTGTGATGGAAACGCTAACATGTCCAACATTTGGTAGAAGAGAAAACAAAAAGGATGGATAATAGAACTAAACCCCACCCATCATTTCATCACACCCCAAATTTGAGGGAAAATTGAAGAAAAAACTACATAACAATTAGTTGAAGTGCACAAACTTACTCTTTTACCCATTTTGAAGACTTCATTATGTATAGAAGAAATTTCCACCATATGACACTTCTAGAGTATGAAAATGAATTTTATCCACTACTTTTGGCTTTGTAAATAATTTCTATTTTATGAAATTTCTGATAAATATGCCCTTCTCTCTTAAAAATGTTACAAAATCCTCTCTTCCTTTTTGCACGAATTTCAAGTCTCATCAAGCTAAGCAAATTTGACGAGAATGCCGAGTCCATTTAGACATTATCTCTTTCTTTTTGCACGAATTTGAACCATATTGAGATTCTTGTCAAATCGGGCAAAGTTGACGATAATTTCTAGTCGACTCTATTTCTTTTCCTTTGCACAAATTTCAAACCATCTAGGCATTCTTGTCAAGCTCGACGAAGATGACGAGAGTTTTCAGTCCATTTAGACTCTAGTTTTCATTGTCAACTTTTCCTAAAGAACATTTTAGTTTTAAAAAATTTCCCTTTATGTATATAATAAGGGTAAATTAGTAAATTCTACAAACTAGACATTTTATCTTCTTTCCTTTTCCATTCTAACTAATATTACAAATCCAATTGCCTCCCACTTTCCTTTCTTCCAACAGGGACAGAAAGAACATACTAGTTACTTTCCATTTCACCCACTTCCACTCTTTCTACCAAAGACACCCTAAGGAATTTAAATTGATAGAGGGCCTGCAATTCAAAGCAGTACTCACAAAGATTTAACACAGGAAACTCCAATTCTTTCTTTATAACAGATAAAATGAGGTCTACAACAACTATAATAAAAATAGATTGCCAATAAACATAATGAAATTAGAGCGAACAATGAAACAGATACCGTTTCTCCCTTTTCCAGTCCAAAGGGCTTGCCTACAGTTACTGAAGAGGATTGAGGGAACTAGTTTGTGGGGAGGTCTAAGATTTTGCTCCTCAATGGCATATATGGTTAATGTTCAAATATAAGTAAGAATACAGCTTAACAAACAACTCTTAAATTTCTCCAGGAAAAGAGGGAGAGAGTTGAATTTACCGACTTCAGTTATTACTTCTTTTGAAGAAGTTGTCAGCGAAGTAATTTCCAGTTTTTCTGGTTAAATTTCAATTTTTGATCAGGCATGAACTGCATTCCATGTTTTGGCTTTGCTATTTGTTTCTGTATACCCTGGTATCCATGACTCAAGTGTTGTATAATAGATTGTCTAATTGCAATTCTAATAATGGATATGGCATCTCAGTTTTCAAATTTATAATTTGTCATCTCTCTTAATTCCACTCTTTTTCAGAAAACTAGATCAGGCAATTACTAAAATTGAATGAGAACACATGGGCAAATCACAAATTACAATCCTTACCTCTTTGTGTATTTTAGTCATCTCCCTAGCAATGAGATATCGCCTGTGATAAATGCAAAGTGATTGGATAATGATTGTAGACATTGTATTTCTTCAGTTTCAGTTTTAAGAAGTAGATGAGAATATAAAGAATTCAAGATACTGAAGCAAAAATCTTGTTTGCTGACTGGTATCAAAATCATAAGAGGTCAAGTTACAAAGAGAAGAAAATTAGTCAGAAAGTACTATTTTAAGTATACCATTAGAGACAACTAACTCTAAAAAAGGAGTTTATAATCTGGTTTGGATTAAAATTTGCCCTTAGTTTAAAAAATGAATAAATAAAGATAGTACGAACTATGAAATTGATTTTCCAGAAGTAAAGCAGTTCTAGAATCCTTCAGAACAGAAGAATAAAGAATCACAATATGTGGGAGATAGCTTTAGTGTTCATTCCAACAAGTGAGGTTTAAATGCATATATGTTTCATTGTTAAACTTATATTTGCAACAATGGTTACAAACAGTACCACAGTCCATGAAAAGACTTATATAGAGTCGCCAAAAATTGAAGAAGCCTCTTCAAAAAATTGAGAGAGCTTGTGATGAGGAACAAAGAAGACCTGAGTTGCAGCTTCATTTACAGAAACTATCAGCCTCTCTCTTCTCCAACCGCATGCTTGTTATATGCAATGTTTCAATATAATCAAGCAATTGATTTTAAATACCAGAGTTATAAGAGAAATACCAAATGTGAGCTCGTTAGTTAATAGAATCAAAGTAGATGCCCCAGGGACGGAAATAACAGGTATACTTTGCTTACATCCATATTCCAAAGTACCATACATGAGACCAGCATCACTGATATTATCAGCTCAATGAATTCTTGCTATTTACATGTATGTATATGCACGTGCAATCAAGTATATTTACAGATATGTACACACTCGTGAGTATACGTATACAGGCAACGCAAATGTGTAGTGTACAGTGGAATATCACAGCATTAATATATGTGACTCTCTCACCAGTTCCATTCCAGGATCATTGATACCTAGTGTCCCAGCATCACTTACTAGTGCCACAATTTCACGATCATTTAATCTCTTGAGAACTAATTGTTCTCGTTGAGACTCATTAAATTTGTGATAACTCAACTGAAAATCTAAAACAGGAAAAAAATAAAACTTCACACAACACATACATGTATGCATCAAATTAATATTCCCCAGTAAACACAGAAATTAGAAGCGAATTACAAGTGGTGTGTTAATAAAATAGGGCTGAAGCAACTTCCCAGAATGCCTAGCGTCTTCTGAGAGAATGACATCAGCTGATTTAACACTAACTAGAATTTTTATTTAGCCAAAACCAAGAAAAGAAAATCCAAGAAACAAAACAGTTAAAGCTTCAATAAAATTACACTTCACACAATTAATTCACGTTAGAGTCATATCTTCGGATTACCAATTTAGTCTCCTTTGCAAGAAAATAGCCATGGATGAAAAACTCGCAAATTTTGGTCATACTTCAAAATGGGTGGTAAAAAAAGGCACTCCTTACAATTTCCTCTCGTTTCGATTACTTTCTCCCAGACGAACGGCAATCGGCCCAGATCACTCGCTGGCCCGTGAAATCTAGGCTTGAGCCCTAATTGTAACCATCTAAGGATCAGGTGGATCAAGCCCAGCTTTTGAAATAGCTGTCTGAAAGAGGCCCGTGGCCCTGCGCATTTGACAATTCAAAATGGGGTACATTGTGGGATGGGCCTAGGACTGGGCCCGAAATCCTTGTTTTGTCCAGTTCCTTAACTAGTTTTATATACAACTCATTTATTATTTTAAACTAATTAAGAGATATACAAGGAAATTTTGATGAGATACACCTCAATCATCGTCTGTCAAAAAATATATCATTCAGTATAAAATGTTATACGTTTAGCCTCATTTTAGCATGTGATCATGAAAATGCTCGTAAATATAACCAGTCGAACACTACACCACTTCTTTCATTTTCAAATTTCTTATATTTAGTCCCGCTTAGCTTAACAAAAAAAAAATTTAAACAAAGTGACATTTCATTAGGAGAAGATAAAAAATTAGACGCATTTTTTTTTTTGGCTAAAATTGAAAATATACTTAGTTAATGCATGTACAAAAAATATTGTGTGATTTAATTATCACAATAATGGTGCACTAGGATTGAAGAAAGGTCTTAAAAATGCGTTGGCCAGTGGCTAAAATATGCTTGGGGTCGAATTCCAATTTTCTTTTGGAAAAAAGGGTCCATTTATCCCCAAAATGGTCCATCCATTCTTGCTGTGTGGTATAATGAGGAAGGTATTGTTTGGCTTTGATCCCAGCATCACTGCAAAATCTTAGGATTCGATTATTTTGACTTGTCAAATAATTGAGTGTATGTGTCTCGTCCCCATTGTTCAATGCAGACCTCAGAAACGCTACCAAGTAAAAGATATCTTCTTCTGATGTCATTGCTGAACTCTTTACATCCCACCTAATAAAAATGTACATTTGATTGTATTAGACAATATACCACATCAGATAGCGAGAAAATCAATGACATAAGCAAAGTATGCAAGTTAAAAAGATATTTTTTTCGAGGGAAATCATTCTCGAAATTAACTGTACAACTAGTATGAAAAGTTGGGATTAATTTGCTCATTTTAAAGATTGAGGACCAATTTACCTAAATAAAATAGTTGGTACGTCATGGATGCAGTTTGAGACATTATATAAATGAGATATAAAGAAAGACATATATTTCTTACTTATTTCTATTCATAGGATAGATTAGAATTGGACCACTGGTCTTATCCCCCAAAATTCCCTTGAACACTCCTTTATCGAAGTCACCAATTCTTGATTTGGGTACAAACAGGTTCAGCCATGGGTGAGGCACATCCCACAAGTTCTTGGACCGCAGCTTCAACTCGGCCTTGTGAACCCGGTCCAAGAAATCCACATAAGGAAGATCTGTCGTGAATTCCGAAGATGGTAAAAAATTTAATTTCTTCAAAAGAGCCCCCACTTCCTGCAAAAAATTCATAAATAAGTTAAAATTTTATCCATGTACTTTCTTGTCTTTCTCTTGCGACAATGTTGGAACATCTTCCATGGCTAGAATAACTTGTGAGTGTGCTTTTGCATGCAAGTCTAGATTATTTAATTATATCTAAAAGTTTAATATTGGGGGTCATAATTAATTTAATCGGTGGACGGTTTACGTTTGAGTATTACAATATTTAAAGTACAATAAAATATATATTTGCTTTTAGGACACGACTCTTGTAGACAGCGACTAAGTCTGGACTCGATTCAATAGGATCCTAATTTGATTATGGAAATTTTTTTTAACATAAATATAATAATATTAAAATAAAAGTTATATAAAAGATTTTTTTTTTTTTTTAAATTTCGTTAGGGACCTAGAAGGCCCAACTGGCTCCCACTTGGCTCCGCAACTACTTGCAGATAGACTGCGTAAGATCTTACATGTTCATTACCTTTTGCTTTCCAAAAAGTATTCGTATTAAAAGAACAAAAGTGATTGCACAATCTATTAACATGGTCACACTATACTAAATTAACAATTAAACAAACTTAAAATTCCCAAATATATGCGTTACAAACAAAACAAATCGACAGCCGTTACAGCAGAATCTTCCGATTTATTTTATTTTTTATGTAAGAATAAAGGTTAGCTTGCAGAGGATGTTTTGTTGGAATGGGGCCCCCTTTTGCTGTCAACATGAATCAGATATTAATTAGATTGAAGTGGCTTGCCATGCAGCCCATATTGAGCCATCATTTGGCTTCGTTTTTTAAAATTTATTTATTTTAAACTCATTTCAATCAAAAAATTCTTTTAATCACACGTTTAATCAATTTTTATCAAAATATGTTAAAGGATTTGAAGCAAAACCAAACTGGAGCTATTTAAATAATGGTGTTACACAATTCGTAGGTAAAATCTTGTACTACTCGAACATAGCATACGTAGTAGCGTCCAACAAACTACACTAGGCTCGAGCAAGTTGCGATGACATTCTTATGCACTTAGGATCACCGGTATGTGGCGGCCCACCTATAACTATTTTTTTATTTCTTTTTCTTACGGGCACATTAGATATGAAAATAAACTACTCGGCGTAATTTGATAGATTAAGAATATTATTACCTCATCTATGGTATTGGCATTGGATTCTTGATAATTCTTGGTAATTTCCAAGCAATACAAGACACCTCCATCAGCATGAAGAGAAGAAATCTTGACTGGGTTGCTTGGGGAGAAAAAAGAGGACCTCCAATTATTTATAAGGCCTTCATCAACAATAACAAAACCTTCGACATAGTCGAACTTTTTCGTGGCTGGTTGTCCACGCAAAGATATTAGATACTCCTGGTCTTGCGTAAAAGCCGAAAAATTGGAGTACAACACTCGAATCCATCTCACCTGAATCAAACAATAGAAACAAATGCAAGATTATGAAGACATAAACATGTATTGTTGGACTATTTGGAGTCTAATTACACTGTTTACTTATTCTCTCGACTTTGCTTTGTCATTTTCTGATTTGAGGGCAGAAAAAAGTGGATACGTCAGCAACATTGCCAGCTTGAGGACAGTGGTTTCAATAGAGTTAAAAAGAAAGTTCAAATGGACCCATAAATTGTTCATTATAAAGTCATGAAATATATGTATGTTGGCTTGCTTTTAATGTATGGTCCTTGGCTTTATTACGAGGAAAAGTTGTGCAGGGACATGAGCCCCACACCATAAAGAGAAAAGATTTAGAGGGTGTTTGGTGTAGATTAAAATCAGATTTTAAGTGGATTGTGATAGAAATTTTTGAAATGTGTGGTTGAAAAGATGTAGAACCCATGAAAAATGTGATTGCTANTGGATACGTCAGCAACATTGCCAGCTTGAGGACAGTGGTTTCAATAGAGTTAAAAAGAAAGTTCAAATGGACCCATAAATTGTTCATTATAAAGTCATGAAATATATGTATGTTGGCTTGCTTTTAATGTATGGTCCTTAGCTTTATTACGAGGAAAAGTTGTGCAGGGACATGAGCCCCACACCATAAAGAGAAAAGATTTAGAGGGTGTTTGGTGTAGATTAAAATCAGATTTTAAGTGGATTGTGATAGAAATTTTTGAAATGTGTGGTTGAAAAGATGTAGAACCCATGAAAAATGTGATTGCTATTAATTGTTTGACTATGACTTAGATTAAAATCTGGCCCAAACAAACCTTTAAGAAAAAGACAGTGTCGATTGAGAATAAAGGTAAAAATTACCCTTTGGGGGGCATTTTCAAGTGCAATTCTTGCTCTTGTGATTATGCCAAATTGTCCAAGACCACCAAGAACAGCATGGTACAATTCCGAATTTTGTTTCGGCGTACATGTCAATAGCTCACCCTTCCCTGTACGTCAATCCAAGAAGATTTTACAATCATGGTAATTACTTCAAATGAAAACTTCAGAAAAGAGGAAACGAAAGATCTTGTTGAATTATACACAATTAAACGATCTGTGTGTTAACATTTTACGGTTACGTTTAATTCACTCAATTGAATTGAATAGAACTCTATTAGACAATTCACTACCTTTTAACCCTAATTAGAACTGCCAACCAAACATTACAGGAGACAAAGAAAAGCTTATTGAAAAGCTTTTGAAAAAGATAAAAAGACAAAATTATTTTGATCCATGTTACAAGTACTCAACTTTTCAACAATCTCATTTTTGGGGCCTTCGTAAAGGAACCAAAAACTATTCAGAAAAACCTTTTTTTGCTTTTGTTTTCCCCTCAAAAGCATATTTGGAAAATGTCCATAAACGTTATATTTTGTAAATAAATAAAAATGAACTGTGGATAATAAGTGAGTAGTGAATATGTGCATAAAAAAATGACTTGAGTATGTAGGCTCCAACTTTAAGAAAGAAAATATACTACTTTGAAACACATGCAGAGCAAAAGAAAAGATTTGAGATCTTCTACGAGTAGACAGAAGATTAGGGTTTGTGATATATCCCGTGTTAAATCAAGATTTCAATTTCTTTTTCTTTTTTATAAAACTATCAATTTGTGCAGTTTACAATCAACCAAACAAGGTATGTAGGATTTTCTAGAACGCCATGTAAATTAAGCGAATAATAATTAATGAAAGAACCTGTAACGACGTCGAGCTCGTATATGTTGCTGATTTGAGGGCCATGATTGAATGCCTGGCCACTGATTCCTGCGTTGGAGAGAGTACCACCCACTGAAAGGTACAAGTAATCTGTCCAAGATTTTGGTGCAAGTCCATACTTTAAGGTAGAACTCAATACATCTATCCATAACTCTCCGCCCCACACATCCACGTACATGAATTTCTCAGAAACTCTCGGCGGAGCCACCTTACTGGAGCCACTCATTTGAATCACAACCCCGTTTGTGGTCATGGCCTGCCCTTTAATAGAATGCCCGTGTCCCCTAGCCGAGACTGTGAACCCCTGATCGGATTCATAAGCTGCTTTTACTAGCCGGGCAACGTCATCAGCCGAACCCGGATGCAGAACAGCTAATGGCTCGGCGTTTTGCAAGCCACCGAAGTCCCGCGAAGCCGCCCCTAGGTCGGCTGGATCTACGCTCAGAACACCCTCGACTTCAAGTCGTAGAAGCTCCGTCGGATCCAAGGTTAATCCAACTGTCACGATTAATCGACAGATTGCAAAAGCTAAAAGAAACCTGGTAGCCATGCTACGTGGTTTTCTTATTATGTGTTCGTATGTAAATGTATAGAGACAGAAGAGAAAGATGAAGGATGAAGGGAAGGGGTATGCGCACACAGGCTGAGGATAAAGGATTGTGGTTATGGGAAAGGGAAGAAAATCTTGTGGGCGAACGTAACGGATTCACTTTAAAGATTTTGCACACAACATGAACAGATTCGTTTGCTCTCTGATTTTTTCTTGTTTATGGGTCTCTCAAATGCCTTTTTGCAAATTGATTCATTGGAACAGTGAGGAAGTTAGTTGGGGTAGGTCGAGGATATTAGTTGCAGGTTGTGCATTTATAGGACCAGGAGACACGTGTGAAGAAGGAGTGGGACCACAGAAGAGAGCCAGCGAGGACGGCCACAGAGTGATAGGGGACATGAGGAGATCTGTGTGGGGACGCCGGCATGGGAAAGTTCACGTGGGCGCAGAAACAGAACGACGTAGTAATAAGTGGGGAAGAGGACTTTTCCATGCATTTGCAAATTGCAAACCCAATAAAGATTCACTTCCTCTTCTATTTTATCATCACGACGTTGCATGTTGATGACGAATTCGCAAATATTATTCACGAATGTATATTTATTTATAATTTTAGATTCTTTATAAACACTTCACAATCGAGTTTTTAGAGGAATAATTAAAAGGAATAATCACACTATTGGTCATCAACTTATTAAAATTCGATAAATTGAACCTCATAACTTTTTAATTATAGTTATAGAATCCGTCTCTATCTAATGACGACTAAGACCATCAAATTGTCACTTGAAACTCACATATCATGACTTTTTGAATCCAAACTTTTCCTAACTTAGTTTCGTGACTAAAAAATTGAAATGTATCTTATTCCAAGAAGATCACGTGTCTTTTAACAAAAAAAAAAATTAGGACTACTTCTATCGTTTAGAGCTCAGTACGAAAATTAAAAATTTAAGAAGGGACTGCGACCAATTTACTATCAAGACAATTGGTTGGGCACAAATAAACAAATTTGACTTTTGATTCCACTGTGTATTTCTTGGCTTCAGTGAGTCACACAAGGGCTAAAAATGTTGTTGTCCAACTTGTATACATCTTATAGAACTTATTATTCAATGAAATACTTTCCACCTCAATTCTTAGGCATCCATTTCCTTCTCATTCAACCCATCATGATTCATGGCATCAACACGATGAAATTAATGATAATTTTATCTTGTATTTGCAGTAGAAGTCCTCCAAACTTGGCAATTAAATCCCAATATGACATATCTGTGGAAATTGAGGTGGGGCCATAATGTAGGTTACTTCTTGATATTGTAACTAGTGAAGGGTGGCTTCAAGCCAAACTAGTGGAAGTTATGAAGCAGCACATAGTGTGATTTAGAACTTGGGAGTGAACTTTGAAAAATGACAATATCTATTTGGAGTAATGCAATGATGAAGATTACATTGCATTGATGAAAAAGAAGAAATGGAGCTGGTGCCTTCTTAATTGAAAATTTTATTAATTGCGATGACACTTATACAAGTGTGGATTATATAATAGCAACAAGCAACGATAATAAAGTAGTTTTATACCGAAGCTAAACAGAAACTTTGCATCGAAAAACATGGGAAAGTCGCGAATTGAGGGACACAAAGGAGCTACATATCAAAAATGTTGGAAAAAAAAATTGAAATGGAATATGTGGAAGTCATGTCTTACACCTATTACTAGCAGCAAGTGAAGGCACACCAATGAGGAACCTAACACTTTATAGACGTGCAATAGGTACTATCGAATATCTATAGTATTCGACAAATTATCAGTCAAGAGCGTGTTTAGAAAACTAAAAAAAAAAAAATGATACTCCCTCCTTCCCATATATATAGGCTTGTTTTATTTTTTTTCACACGGATTAAGATATTTTATTTAATATTATTGGAAAAGTAATTTTTGTCATGAACTTTCCAAGTTTATCCATATTTAATTTTCAACAAATAGTAGTAAATTTATTGTTGGAATTAGTAACTAGGCAAATTAAATAAGGGTATACTAGTAAAAGAACAAAACAAAACATTTTCAATTAAGAAACAAACTTATATATTTGGGACAAGAAAAAAAGGAAACTCAGCATATGTACATGGGACGGAGGGAGTATCAATTACTCTATATTCAGGGAAGTAATTGTATTGTCCCAACTTAGGTCTGTTTATGGATATTAGATAACAGTAAAATGTACTCCATTACTATCCTACATTGTAAGAAGTCAATTTATTAAAATGATCAAATCTTTTAAGATTAACAATATTTTTGACAACGGGACGAAAAAATATTGAGAGTTTTTAATTTTCTAATATCAGGATTCCTATCCTATATGATAAAGGTAATTTGATTCTGATTTCTTCGAAATAAAGAAAGTATTTGAAGCCTTCTCCAAACACGGCCTTGTCCTATCTTTTGAAACCGGTGTCACAAATGAAAGTTTATTGATGATTTACATGAATTACCAACAATACTAACGTTGATTCTCGCCGACACAACTCCATCAGCAATCATTGACATAAATTATTGGTTTCATCAATGAAAGTTTATTCTCTTTTTAATAATTGTTATTACAAACTGCCTATAATATTTATTTTTTAACAGAATATCTGGTTGAGAATTAAATTTATGAATATATTTTTTAAATTATTAGAGACAGAAAAATCTAATTAGGATATTTTGTTATTAAAACTATTTGGAAAGAAATTTGGGAATAAGTTTAACTATGATATGATTGTCATATTCTATTGTATACATTTAACTATACAAAGATCGAGATAATTTTACGTATCTTATATGACTTTATCCGAACAATATATTCTCAAGAAAAAAACTATACACGAGTTTTCAACCAATCAAAGGAAGAGCCACTTGCATAATATAATAATCAAGCCTTATTATATGTGGCATATAAAATTTATTAGCTAATATAAGATTGATTAATCCAAATTATAAAATTTTATGTTTCTAGACATTACATGATACCTAATTGTCATATTTCCAAAAAGCATGAGATAACTAATGTAAAGTTTGTCCCCCATTAATCACATGCTACTACTTCATGGTGAAACCCTAATAAAAACAAAGAACAATTGGAGGTGAATGTTGTAGAATCACCATTTTCCCCCCTTCGATTTTTTTAATAAACATTGTAGCCCACCATATAGATCTATGTCGTTTTTAATCAATTTTTATAATGTATGTTGTCACCAATAGGGAGAGCACTAAGATAAGTCATGGAATAAAATATTATATAATTACTCATGTTAAAATATGAGAATTCATGGTGCCAAACTGGTGGGGTAGGGGTATTAAACAGAGCGAGCGGAATAAGCCGAGTACAAGTCGGCCCACTCAATCGAAGTGTGGCTTGTGGCTTGCCACACTTAACATTCCTAGATGGAGTATTTTAATAGTCGAAGAGGTCATCTCCATGGTACCTTTTTTCCCCCAAGTTAAAGTAATTCCTTTTTTGGCAGTTATCTAGGAAGATATGCTTTGTAATAAACAAAGTTTTGTAGTTACAAGTTTCTATCAAGGATCTATCTTATTCAAGTTTCTTGAATTGGTCTGGCAAGATTGCATACTTCTAAATGATTCTCTCAAGTCGAACCCTTCTCAACATAAAGAAAAGATTTGCTCCAAGTTGCTAAAATACCTTACCAAAATATTGTATAGAATCTCATAACAAGTTAATCATATATGATATTCGAAATCGCCGAGATTTAGCACTATAAGACTATTCGGCAGAAGATCAACTGGATTTTTGTTCAATATATAATAATTACTGTATCATGTAAGATTCACTAATGGAATAACATTGGATTTACTTGGATAAATTAACAAAAAAAGATGGATGTTAAACAAATGGAGAGCATCTATAATGTTTTATTAATGTGTGGTACCACAAACATTGCATCATCAACAATAATTTGGATAGGCATAAATTCTGGTGCATACAATTATTTCATAAAAATGTAACAATAATTAAGCTGAAATCATTCCGAGGGGGAACAGTATCAATTCACAAGATCGATCATAGGGCCCGACATAGATTTGAAGGAATAATGAACATCTCTTAAATGACCTGTCATCACATAATTTATATATTTGTCTATGCTAGATATAGGGTTCAGAATAAAGAGCGGGTGAAATTCATGTTCGGTAAGATGGATTGTAGTGGATGATATAGAAAAACGTTATGCAAATGCAAAATCTTGTATCTTGTCTTGTTTAGTATCAGATCTTCCTCTGTTAGTGAGAAGATCGAGGTCGAAAATAGTTGATTTGTTTGAAACGTTAACTTCACTTCCACCTTACGCGAAAGACAGTACAGTGTATAGCAAACACACATATAGTATAAAACTCTATTATGATTTGGACATTAAAACTTGGTGAGATTTACTCTTTCTTTTTCGAAATCCGAAAAAGTGCCGGTGGGCCTCCTCGTGTCAATAATCAAATCAATTATTTCTTTGAAATATTAAAAAAAAAAAGATTATTATGTGATTTTAGTAATCAATACGTCCATTTTGTTTTTAAATCATTGGTTCTTTCCATAAATACCGATATTCCGATTGGAAATCATAAAAAATTTAGTAATTTGAATCATAATTAGAGTAATAAGATAAGAATTAAGACGATTATTTCAGATTGATTAAGTAGATGTAGTAAATAAATAGAGTTGAACACGCGTTAATGCATATTGCTATTTGAGTCTTGACTACGAGAAGTTCTCACTAATGAAAAAAAAAATGACTTGTTAAAAGGGTGTTAGGCATTGAGACAATTCCTCAATTTGCACACATGATCATTGTTGAGAGAAACAATTAAGGAGCTAGAAAACAAAAAATAGATTGAAAAAATAACACAGATTCGCGTGAAAACCTCCAAATCGAATAACCATAAGCTGCCAAAGACAGAGATATTTCATTGTATTAAAAACTTTTACAATTATATAGAATCTCTCACCTACCTCAAAACCCATAAACCCCCAAGTGTACCAAAAAAATCTACATACTAAAAAAACCCACTTAGTATGTACTAGACATGACTACAAATAATTTTCTGGTCTCACCTCTAAGATAGTACTAAGGGAAAGTAAAAAATCCTATTCGACGAGAAATAGACGAATACAATCCTATTTTTATCGAACAATATCAAGTCAAAATCCTAACAAAAATAACATTAATTGTCATGTATATATACTGATCAAGGGTAGTAAATTGTTTAGGTTGTCATGTTATAATCAATTACTTTTGTCCATCTATATAGCATATATCTACCAGGATTAATCCATTTTTTGTCTCTCTTTTATGATGAAAACCATCTTTATACCACAGAGGCACCTCTCATAATTTTTGTGTGTAAAGCAAGGGACAACATAGGCCTATGCTGGCACTTTGTAGACAAATACCACAAAGCAAGGAAACATCTGCTTTTAGTGGTGTTGGTGCATGGTGGAGAATGAGTTGAGATCTGCTGTTTATTTTTGTTGTTCAATTCGCTGTCTATCCAATTGCAAATTGACGCATAATAAAAAATTAAAGTTGTCATCAATTTAATTTTCCAATCTTAACACCAATTTTAATTTTTCATGATGTGCCAATTTGTAATTTTGTGGACAGCAAATTGGATAGCATAAATGAACGGCGAATCTCCACTCGTGGAGAATAATCAAATGAACTTTTTTCTCTCTCTAATACCAAAATTTCCTTGGATTTTGTTCTTATTTCATACAATATAACATAAATGCAATCCAATAGGTAGGGTGGCAATGAGCCGAGCCCGTATACACACGAGCTCGGCTCGTGCTCATCACGAGCCAAGCTCGTGGCTCGTTACTCACTGGTCGAGCTTGGTTCGGCCCGTGAGCTCTTGGCTCTCGGCTCGTGGCTCATTTTCTCATGAGCCGAGCGGCCGAGCCGAAGAGCCACTCGGTTCAATTGACACCAAGATGAGCCCGAGTGGCTCGTGGATCATTTTTTTCACGAGTCGAGCAGTCGAGCCGAAGAGCCGCTCGGCTCGATTGACACCACTGGGTAGCTATTGGGCTTCTGCAAGTGAGATGGTTAACATTATACCAATGGAGGTGATTAAATGTCGTCGATCACTTTTTGATCATATATATGTGTGTGTGTGTGTAAATATACTCACGTTTTGATCAACCGGTCGACACAGGTTGGCGACGCATTGTTATGATAAAGTCTTGAGGTCAAATAATATACCAATTGTTGTACGCAGTTTATCTATGCGGTGGAGAATGTTCGTTGTGAGTATTGACAATAATAAACTTACGAAAATTTATTACAGGATCATTACATGAAGATTAGTTTCTATAGCATGAATGTGTGTAGAAACTAAGATACACTTAACTATCTTATGGATTACCTATATTTGTAATGGAATAGTAGTGGATATTTGTGAATTAGATGTTCTTTCACGTGCCAGTGAGTGAATGTCTTTTATAAGATCAAATACCTTGGTATGTACGAGAGATATTAATCAAAGTTGTGAGTACATATTCGTGTTCGAAATCAATCACCTTGTTCAATAGGTCAGTGAACCCGAATTCAGGTATTTGCGACAACCGAATCATTTAGTCATGATATGATCGCAGAGAAGCTGTTAAAGAAAACCAGAGCTTGAGAAAATAACTAGAACGGTGAAATTATCCCCAAACCTAATAATTTGAGTCCTACGGGGTAAAACATAAAGTTGATAAGTCAAGACAATGTGTAACTATAGGAAATTGAAACATCCCGGCTTCTGTGCAAGAGGACAGCATTGTCCTTCCTTTTCCATTTTATGCTTTGCACGTGTAGAATTGAAGGAACGTATATGCAATTCAAACCTTGGAAGGTGGGATGTGTTGATGAAAATAATTTGACTAAGGGTTTGATTTTTCAACGACTATTAAGTAATCTAAAAACTGAAAACAAAAAAAATTAATTAAATTATTAAATAAATTCGAAATAAAATTGCATAAACAGTGCTTATTCATCAGTCTAATGCCTAATATTGCGTGCTTCAATTATATAGGATGCAAGTGCTTATTAGCCACGTAATGCTTAGGCAAAGACATCCGTCTACTACAATGTGACTATAAGTTAGAAAATAATAAGTAAATAAATAGAAAAGAAGTTACTGAGAAGACTTGATCATACTTAAATATATATATGTTTCATTTAACTGGACAGTACAACAGCTCTTTGAAATTTATTGCCAAAATATTTTACAAGAAACTTTCATATTTATTTAGTGGATAAACTGAAACCATTTTCTCTTTAGGAAATCATGGATTCTGACACCCATATTCGGAATAAGAACATTTAATATTTATTTTGAGAAAGGCTGTTGTCCAGTTAACGATCTGACGTGCTAAGCAGTAAGGATCCCAGCGTTGAAGATGAAACCAGGAAGCCCCAATTGTACGACGATGTTAGTCCCGTTAATGATTATTCCAACAAGATTCAAGGGGAGCGACACAAGACGTCCCAATGGTGGCAGGGAAGCATTGCAATTCACTAGAGGTGTCGTAACAACTATGCGGCAAGTCGATAAGATAGGGAGAATCCTTCCAGGAGCACTCACGGTGAGATTAAATCCTCCACGTGAATTTGTAGTAGCAACGGTAATATTATTTCGAAGAGGACATTGCAACACCACCGTAGCATCTGTAGAAAATGTATTTTTGTTAATGATAATGCAGTATAAGTGCATGTGTAAAAATGGGAAGAAAAAGAATTAGAATCTTTGTCAATGAATTAAAAAGTTCAACGTAATATTTTGATTGGGAGACAAAGGAACCTATGATAGGTTTTTTTTTTCCATTTTTTTCAGGCGACTTGAAAACTTCGACAAATTAAAAAAAGACATGCATATACAACATATTTTCAAGCTCACTGTAAATTAGATTAACTTACTAGCGAAAGGTGGTGCTGTGACACCAATGGTGCTATTGAGAGTACAATTTACAATCCCAGATACACTTAGTGTGACATTGACTCTGGGAATTATTTGGGCATCTGCAATTGAGGTGGCCATTATAGCAATAAAGATAAAAATCAAGAGACGAGATTTGGGGGCCATTTGGATTTGAGTTTTTGCTAATATAGATGCTGGAGTGGTTTGCAAATTAAGGTCTCCGAGTGCACTCAATTTATAGGGAAAATATTGAAGGCCCTTCAATGCGTTTAAGCACTAAAGTCAAAGGAGGCAAGTTGTTAATTTTCCATCTAAATTTAAAACGAACGAGGCAAATTGCTAGTTGATTTGAGAGTTGACGTAGGTGATCTCATATAGGATACGCCTTTCTTGAATTCCCTAGACAATTAAAATTGTTTCTATATTTTTTGCAAATTTCAACTCCAATGAGCACCAAACCAAAGGTCCCTAAAATACCAAATGACATTGAAAATGCATTCAAAACCACCAAAATATGATACCAATGATAAATATCTCTCTTCAATCCATTTGTAACCTTATTCATCGTTTTTCATTTTACCACAAAGGGTTAGAAACCTAATTCGTTCATGAACTTGTAAATGATCTTTTAACATAAACCTTTATTGTTCAGTATAATCATGGATAGTTCCTTTCAAACATTACATGCAGTCAATGAGAACGTCCATGACCAAACATCACAAACTAGCTATTGTTCAACCAGAACAACTTTGTTCCTGAAAAATAATTCCAAATAGGATAAGGTTGTACTGAATAAACATGTACAACGTTGTCAAATCAACTTCACCGTATTATAAAATCACAAAAATCACAAAAATCAACTATTGGTGTCAAATAGAATTGGAGAAACGCGGCTTTAATGAGCACTAAGCCTAAACCTAATTTATTTTTTCCGGGCGAAGGACCACCAAAGATTAGGTGGGATATTAAGCCTCCTCCTAGATTTCATGGGGGAGTGGATTTCCCCACCGTATTTTGTAAAATACATCAAGAGGGAGGAAAGAGATTTTGAAAGCATAAGAGATGGAAAAACTACTTCCTTCCTGCAAACTTGATGGAGTACTTCCACTGCTATTTAAATTTAAGATATGGAACCTTATCGAGCCATAAAATTCCCCTCAGGGCAACATGCATTACTGATGGATCAACCATTACCGCATGATTAACGGCTGACATTCACCCCTTGATAAGCTGAATTCCCTTCTCTAATAATATAGTTAAGTTTATAATTCATCTGTTTGAGCATGTCTCGTATTTCTTGAACTTGGTATTGCACCAGATTTACCAGTGCATTAGATTCGATTTCAATCCAGATGCTCTGAATTTCTCTTTACAAGCACATCTTTAAACCCCTAAAGAGTCCCTTGTTTCAGCTTCCATATTAGAGCAAGTTCAAAAAAATTCATAGAAGCCGATCGAAAACCATATTATCAAAACGGTCCCTGACCACGCCGTCACCTATGCCTCTACCCTGGGTCACTCTACAAGCACCATCTGTCTTTAACTAATTGATATCATAAATGCAACTAAAGTTGACATGGAATTAAGGTAAACCAAAAGAATAATGATATTCATAGTCTACGATCGCAAATAGTCGTCTTATGTGAAAATTTGCTATTTGTAAGTGCGTTGTCTCAAATAACAAATCAATACATCAAATATCACGCTGCAACAAAATATGATTATTGCAGCCGTTCACTATGTATATTATTACTCAACCAAAAATCAAATACTGGGAATAGAAAAATTTGTTCTTAAATTCGTTCTCTCTTAATCCACACTATTTAATTATTCTTAACGTGATGAAAAAAATATGTTATTATGAAAAACTATTAGAGAAATTTTAAATAATAATGACTACACAATTGTGATTATTTTTGTTAATTTTAGAATGTTAAAATTTTCAGTGAGCACGTTAACCACTATACTATCCTAGTTCTAATGGTGTTATTTTTTATCGATCTTTATATTATTTCGAAAGTAATTTTGTTTTCAATTATCATTCTTACAGTGGAAATAAATTCAAAGTAATTTAAAACATAATGATGATATTTATATTGGTTGCACTAATTCCCGTATTAAATTATTGGGATTTGGGAGACAGATTTTATTTGAATCAATTTCAAAAAATTAAGTACTACGTAGGATTTTTTATTTTTTTAAAAAAAAAAACCCACCATAAGTGGTCTATTTTATTAATAATGGAAGGAGGAAAAAAAGGACTTTGGATGGAGGCTAGGTCTAACCTCTAGCTAAAAAAATATAAAATAAAAAAATATTCCATGTCCGGAGACAAGAGTACAATATAAAAAGGGTAATTGGCGCAAAACGTCCCTACCTTTGCACGTTTTTGTGCAAAATGTCCCTACCTTTCATTTTTTGACA
>CAIGRK010259441.1:0-10741 GCA_903798315.1 Fraxinus greggii | reverse complement strand
ATTTTTTTCATATTTTAAGTTTTTTTAGTAAATTTGATATCAATCCAAATGGATATTCATTTCGTGATTTGTCGAATCAAACAAATAAATTGTAGGAAAATAAAGTTCCAAAAAATGACATTAGAATGAGGTTAGGATTGAAAAGAAACATAAATAATCACGACTTTACGTTTCATATTTAATATAAAATTATTTTGATATTTAAATTTATCGATCATATATTTATTATGACCGCAATTTAAATTTTAATATTTAAAATTTATTGATCATATTTTTATCATGACCGCACTTCAACAATTTTAACAAATTTTAAATCGCTTAAAACTAATATGTGTAATTTAAAACATTGAATCAAACGTAAAAAAAATAAAAAATAAAAAAAAGTTAGCCGAGCGGAGTCATTTGGCTCGACTGTAGATAAAACTAACAAAAAAAAGAGGTTAGCCGGCTGTAAAAAAAATTGATAATATATTTATCATAGCCGCACTTCAACATTTCCAACAAATTTTAAATCGCTTAAAATGAATATCTGTAACTTAAAATATTGAATCAAACGTAAAAAAAGAAAAAGAAAATTTAGCCGAGCCGAGCTGAGCCAAGCCATTTGGTTCGGCGTGCACAAAACTAAAAAAGAAGAAGAAGTTAGCCAACTGTAAAAAAAAAAAAATAGCCGAGCCGAGCCATTTGGTTCGGCTCAGCTTTACGGCTTATGAACTGTAACATGAGAAGTGGCTCTTTTATTCAAGGTAGATAAGTTTATGGTGGAGATTTGAAACCATTTTTTTTAAAAAAAAATGTGTAGGAAACCGTATGTGGAAGTTACCAATTAAAGATGTGGTTTTATATTAATTGGCAGTGTGTAATTTTTTCCTTAGTTAGCAGATTTATTTTTCTTTTTTTTATAACCACTGTATGTAATATAAATATGTGTAGTAGGTTTCTTGTAAAATTACTCAATCTATAGAGAAATTTGTCTTCTCTTATCAATTTCTTTATGGTATCAGAGCTAGGCTTCTAACCTAGAAAAACAATGGCAGAATTCCCCGCCAATAGTAGAGAGTCGACGACTTCTGAAACATCCAACTTCGAAACGAAGGTCAGTCATTCGATCGGATCCCACGGACTTGAGAATTCTTCCTTTCAACTCACGGTGGAGAAATTGAACGAAAGAAATTACCGTGAATGGGCCCAATTAGTAAAACTCGTAATTAATGGAAAAGGGAAGTTATGATACCTTACCGGCGAGACCAAGAGACCAACGGGTGCTACTTTACTGCAGAAGTGGAAGTTTGAAAATTCGATGGTGATTGCCTGACTGGTCAATTCTATGAAACCAGCGATTGGGAAGACATACCTATTCCTCCCAAATCCAACGGACGTCTGGGACTCTGTGAAGGAAGCCCATTCGGATTCTGAAGATTCATCGCACATCTTTGAAATTGAATCGCGACTGTGGCAAACCCGACAAGGACCCAGAGATGTAACTGAGTATTTTATGGAAATGATGACTCTCTGGCAAGAACTTGATCTCAGTGTTGAGGAAGAATGGAAGTACCCGGATGATTGCTCTCTGTACAAGAAGAAACAGAAAACAAACGGGTGTATGAGTTTCTTGCGGGGTTGAACCATGAGCTAGAAGACGTAAGAGGGATAATCTTGGGTCGGCGACCACTATTGCCGACTCGCGAGGTATTTACAGAAGTTCGTCGGGAAGAAGCTCGGCGACTGGTGATGTTGAAGGAGATAAGCGGAGCTTCTGGAGAAGGAGAAGTGTCGGCCCTAAATGCAAAAGGTAATGGGCTATTCTCTTGGGCATAAAGCTAATGGGCCTGGAACTGATGGTATGAAATTAAAAATGGGCTTGGAGCCGGGTCCTCAAACTTCAGATGGAATATTAGGTTTTTCTTTAAAAATGGCTACAAACGGGTCAATCCAAAAACAACGGGGACGACCATGGTGTGAACATTGCCGCAGACCGAGGCATAAAGAAGATATGTTTTGGAAAATTCATGGGAAACCAACTGACTGGAAACCAAAGCAAAATACTCGAACCCGAGGATAACAAGCTGAGACAATAAATTCTGCATCGAATGGTCCATTCAATTCCGAACAAATGGAGCAACTTTATCAAATATTCTTTAGGCTTTAAACATCTGGTCAGCCTTCCACTAAAAGTTCATCTAGCTCATAAAGGTAATTTTCTGCAAGCCTTAAGCACTTCAAAATATAAGACCCCTTGGATTATTGACTTGGGTATATCCGATCACATGACAGATGCATACCAACTATTCTCGTCATATTCAACTCTTGCTGGAGATTTTAAGGTGAAAATTGCAGATGGTTCACTAGTTGTGGGAAAAGGCAGTATTCGAATTTCTAAGTATATAACTCTTGATGATGCCCTCTACGTCCCGAATTTGTCCTGTAACTTGCTATCTATTAGTCAACTAACCAAAAATTCAAATTGCTCTTCTAATTTTTTTCCATTTTACTGTGTCTTTGAGGACTTTTCATCGGGGACGATGATTGGTAGTGCTAAAGAATGTGGGGAACTGTACTACTTCGAGGAAGCTGATGTGAGTAAACTAGGTCAACTTAATAACTGCAATTCTGTACTGGTCTCTAAGGATAGTGAACTTT
Organism: Fraxinus greggii; assembly: GCA_903798315.1. Lineage (NCBI taxonomy): Eukaryota > Viridiplantae > Streptophyta > Magnoliopsida > Lamiales > Oleaceae > Fraxinus > Fraxinus greggii. Next base: position 8,101 of record CAIGRK010259441.1, on the reverse strand, counting down.
TGTTATAGCTTAATAGAATGGGTCACCCTAGCTTTCCATACTTGAAATGTTTACTTCCTACAAATTTCTTCAATAAAACTTCAATTGAGTTTCAATGTGTAAGTTGTGAATTTTCAAAACACCATCGTACATCTTTTCCTAATTCCACATATAAACCATCTACACCATTCGCCATTATTCACAGTGATTTATGGGGATCTTCCCGCAATCCTAATCGTACTCGCACAAAATGGTTTGTCACATTTATCGACGATCACATCGTATTTGTTGGGTCTACCTACGATGTTTGATCTGTATTTATAAACTTTCACTCTATGACATCAAGGCTGACAAAGAATTGAGTCTTTGTCAGCCTTGATGTCATTTTCTTCGAAACCACACCTTACTTCCAAAAACCTTCTCTTCGGGAGAAGAATCTAAGTAAAGATCGATTATTGGAACAACAGGAACGGGAATACTTAGATGTTAATCTTTCTCTATCTGACTCATCTCCAGATTCTATCACTTCTACTATGCCATATACAGAAGAAAACTTAAATTTAGGGGGAGATGTTGGAAAACAAAGTGACAAGGAGATTCTAGTTTACTCAAGGAAGCCTAAATCAAAGTATAAGGAAACTCTCACATTTGAGGCACTAAAAGAATCGGAACCGGTGATAGGACCCCACAAAGTCATATCTCCAGAAAATGATCTACCCATTGCTCTCAGAAAATAAACGCGGTCATGTACTATTCATCCTAACTCAAAATTTTTGTCTTATAATACTCTATCTACAAAATTTCGTACTTTTACCGCTAACCTTGATAAAATCGAAATTTCAAGAAATATTCAGGAGGCCCTGGAATCACCAAAATGGAAAGAACCAGTAATGGAGGAAATGAAGGCCTTAGAGAAAAATGGGACTTGGAAAGTAGTAAGCCTACCAAAGGGAAAGAAACCAGTAGAATGCAAATGAGTCTTCAATGTGAAGTATAAGGCCGATGGAGAAATAGAACGCTACGAAGCTCGTCTAGTTGCCAAAGGGTATACTCAGACTTATGGCATCGACTATACAGAGACATTTGCACCAGTAGCAAAACTAAATACAGTTCGAGTCCTCCTATCCTTAGCAGTGAATCTTAACTGGCCCCTCCAACAATTAGACATTAAGAATGCGTTCTTGAATGGGGAACTGCAAGAAGAAGTCTACATGACAATACCATCTGGCTTCAACAGAGGTAATGACAAAAATCAAGTATGCAAACTCAAGAAGTCTCTATATGATCTCAAGCAGTCACCCAGAGCATGGTTTGATAGATTTGCGAAGGTATTGAAAACTCAAGGATACAAGAAAGTGCAGTCTGATCATACAATGTTCTTTCAATACTCTAGTAATGGTGCAAAGACAATTTTAATTGTCTATGTTGATGACATAATGCTAACACGGGACAACCTAGCAGAAATGGAAAGGTTAAAAAGGTGCTTGGCCGCCGAATTTGAAATAAAAGACCTAGGACCAATTCGATATTTTTTGGGAATGGAGATTGCAAGATCAAAGAAAAGCATTAGTGTTTCGCAACGAAAATACATCATTGATCTTCTGACTGAAACTAGAATGTTGGGATGCAAATCAAGTGATACACCTCTTGAGACAACAAAAATAAAGGATAGAGGAGAGTCAGTAGAAATGAATAGATATCAAAGATTAGTTGGTAAGCTGATCTATCTCTCGCACACTAGACCTGACATTTCCTTCGTAGTAAGCATGGTAAGTCAACATATGCATTCACCCAAAGAGGCACACTTGGAAGCCGTATATAAAATCCTTAGATATTTAAAAGGCACATCGGGGAAAGGGTTATTCTTCAAAAAGAATAAAGGAAAGAAAGTAGAAATATTCACCGACGCATATTGGACTGGATCTATTGAAGATAGAAGATCTACCATTGGCTACTGTACTTTTGTATGGGGAAATTTGGTAACTTGAAGAAATAAGAAACAAAATGTAGTAGCAAGAAGCAGCGTCGAGACTGAGTTTAGAGCAGTTGCACAGGGGATATGTGAAGGATTTTAGATAAAGGAACACTTGGAAGAACTGAAAGTAGATTTAGAACATCCAGTCAAACTTTATTGCGACAACAAAGCAGCCATGAACATTTCTCTCAATCCAGTACAACATGACATGACCGAACATGTAGAAGTGAACAGACATTTTATTAAAGAAAAAGTGGACGATGGAATTATTTGTATGACATATATCCCTACAAAGGAACAAATCGCAGATATTTTCACAAAAGAACTACCTCGACAAACCTTCAATGATCTCAACTGCAAGTTGAACATGATTAACATCTACACTTCAACTTGAGGGGGAGAGTAGGAAACCGTATATGGAAGTTACCAATTAAAGATGTGGTTTTATATTAATTGGCAGTATGTAATTCTTTCCTTAGTTAGCGGATTTATTTTTCCTTTTTTATAGCTACTGTATGTAACATAAATATGTGTAGTAGGTTTCTTGTAAAATTACTCAATCAATAGAGAAATTTGTCTTCTCTTATCAGTTTCTTTAAAATGGCACTCTATCTTTTGGCAATTTAAAACACAATCAACTTTTTTCATCTAATATTTTCCCTCTACATCGTATTATATAATCCATTATATATATTTTTTTATGTACAAGTAGCAACATTCAAATTAGAGAGCGAGTCTTTATTTCATAAAAAAGGGTCTTCGAAAAAAACCTGAGCCTCAAGTATTGTGACAGAACAAGAGTAATAATACATCTGAATTTCATGAAGTTATTTGCCATTACATTAACAAATTTGAGCTGAAACCCCACAATAGGATTAATCCACCAAATGTTTCCAATCCAAGCCATTTGTTTCTTATGCAAAAACCATCATTCTTTTGCTGAGCACTTGTTCCAGGAGTACTACTGGTTCCTGCAGGTGCACTTGTAGGATTGGCTTCAACTGTAGGAATTGGCCCTCCTGCTACTGGGGAGCTTGCAGTATTATTGCTGGAACTTTTACCAATTTGATAGAACACTTGAGCATCTGGTGAATTTGGTGGCAAGTTGAGGAGAGCTGCAACATAGAGTATTCAAAAATCAATTGAATGATAAAATCGTAAAATTCAGTCCGGGATCGAAGCCTATTTTAAGTGCTTGTTCAGGAACGTGATTAGAAAATATAATGATATCAACTACTACTCGATCTTCCCTACAACACAAGCTTGGAAGGCACGATAGTACATAGTACTCAGCACTTCATATTTTTCTGTTCTTTACTAGTTTATGGTCCACCATAGTAAACAAACCAATAAGTAGTTAAAATTCAAACACGATTCTACTTAGACACAAATTGATTCTCGCAAAGAAGGCTACTTTAACATCATGTTTAGTGCGTAATAGTAAATATGAATCGAGTATAATATAATGCATAAAATTTTAACATTTTTTTTCTTTCTTACCATTAGATATTGTAAAATCCATCTAATTAACAGAACATGAGCTAAAATTGAACGCAAAAATGTTCATAAATTAGACATATAAAAATGACTCAACAGTATAATTGACAAGATTTCAGTATTTTTATTGTTTAATACTAACAAGTACTGTTCAATCTATCTTACCAAAGAATCATAAGTTGCAAAAACTGAATGTTAAAGTTCTATCTAGACCTTTGAAGAAAGGATAGAGTAGTTACCAGGGCATTGGGAAACATTGGCAGGGGTATTGCAAACTTGAGGAAGATTTAAAGCAAGTGTAACATTGATATTGAGGCCTAAATCTGGATCATTTCTATCTTTAATAACCACACAGAGGCACTTCTTGTTTGTTTTCAGCACTTGTTTGAGGCCACTGCAGCAATCTGGTGTGGGCGCTTTGGCAGTACCCCCAACATAAGGAAGGCATGTTGCTAGACCAACCAATGATTGTGCACACTCTTCCTTGTCCTTGGAATTATCTGACTTTGCACACCCAAATAACATTAAAATTAAAACTAAGAAGAATGAAAATCTCACACTCATGGTGTAAAAATCTTTGTTTTGATGGTATTGTGAACTCAACAAGGAAACAGATACAGAGGTTTCAGGCCAAATAAGGTTAGTATTTAAAGAAAAGGGCAAAAAGTGGCAGTGGGAAAGAGTAATACGAGACTACAGTTCAATATGTTACTTCTTATTAATCAATATAAAGACGTTAGCACATTTTGTAGAACCTCGATTGGAACATTGTACCTTGTCATCTTTCTATTTATTAAGAAAATAATGATAATGTGTCAAAAATATATTGGACGACAACAATTTCAGGATAACTCATAACTCCTGAATTAGAAAATTCAAATTGTTGGGGAACCAATTTAGGGGTGAGGTGGAGTTGAGATATCTTGTTCTTAGTGCTCTTATAGGTCAAAAGTGTTCAGATATCCCTTTTCTTTAATTCTTTGTACAAATATTGTATGTGAAAAGAAGAATCTTGAAATTGTGAAGGTTGGTGATGATTGATGAATGACAATGGGTCAACAAATGAATACTCGAAAGTTGAGTTGTGAGAATGTGGATGGAAGTGGACCAAGAAATTGTCATCACTTCACCAACCCACTATAGGCTCCAGAGGTATCATCAAATGGGCTTATTGATTATAAAACTATATGATAGAAGCAATAACTTCATGGTATGACATCATTTTGGCAATTTCATGACATCACGAGGTCTTCACAGCATAGAGGTCTTCCATATTGGAGAAGGGATTGGGAAGAAATGGCGTTCATGGAAAGAAATTTAGCATATTATAGAATTATGAATGGAGGGAGAAGAAAAATAGAAAGACATTAAATGGGCGAATTTCATTGGCTCTGACTAAATTCAATTTGCCTCGGGTTATTGAATTTTAATTTAATTTTAAATTTTCTTACCGTCACATTCTGTCACCTATCATCAATAAAATTGATAGAAATTACTTAGTTGGCAACGTAATAGGTTGTTCACGTAATCACTACAAGACACTTTAAAAATAAGAATGCCGAGACAACATCTTTAAATTAAAGATTAGACGATGTATTTTTATATTTTTAACATTTTTATAATGTGCAACAATGGTAAATTGACATGTCATGCATAGATTATGCAGAAGATGTATTGTGCCATAACTGCTAATTATGTAATCTTTATCAATTTAGGAGACGTTAAATGATATAGGAGTAAACTTTAAAACAAATTGAAATTCGTTTTCCAATTGAGAATTGAGTTTTCTCTGAAAGTTCAATAACCATAAAATTTACCTCAGAAAAGATTTGAAACAGGCCATGCATCACTAAGTTGGGCCATATTGTGTGGATCAACTAGTTGGGCCTTTATTTTAAGACTCAGATAGTTAGCCCACTCCATTTACCTGTTATTAATGATTTTTGAAAGTCCAAAATTGACCCTCTCTTTTTTCTCCTCAACCTTTAATCAGTGGGTTTATTGTAGGAAGATTATGCCTAATCAAACTCAATAATCATATAATTAATTGATCATACATTATTTGTGGGTCGCAAATGTCACAAAATTATGGTCACGGCCACAAATCGTTTGAAGTCAAAATCACAAAGACACAAATTGTCATAATTATAAATTTAGTCGCATTCACACATTTTCTTAGATTACATTATTTATTGATCACAAATTATCCATTTCAATGATTGTATATTATTTATTGATAGCAAATTAACTATTTTAATAGTTACAATCACCCAAATAATTGATTCTAACGCTCTTCACCCAACCCAATCCCAATAAAAATAATCCCGCTAAGCACATCGGCCCAAAATCGTACAAAGCACTGGTGAGTGTGTGACATTGCAATGAAGGTGGAGGATGACAAGGTGTTGATCGAGTAGGAGAATAAGATGAGCACTATGCATGTGTTATTTGGGATTCTTAGGGGTTGGGCATGATTTAGAGAGATAAGGAAGAAGAGAGGGAATAGAGAAAAAAAAAATTAATAATGTCATTATTAATATTAAAAATGAATTACGATCTATTTTTGAATAAATAAGTTTTAAACCTGATTTTTGAAGTTGAAATTCATCCGTGGGTGTAATTTCCACTGAAAAAAATTAGGAATGAGATAATTTATAATGGAATTGGGTTTCAAATTTCAATTGGATTATAAGTTTGGGAATAGAGTGATAAATAGGTGGGTTTTGGTTTAGAGCTGAGGATTTGGATCAATTAGTTTAAAATACATTTTGTTTTTGGACAAGGGCTACATGTAAAAAGCAGTAAATAAGTTAAAAAATGAATATGCCAGATCTATCCCCTACATTAGCCTATGCCTTTGTTGAAATATTTTCATTTTACTAAAGTGCCACGTAACCATTACATAGAAGGTGAATTATAACAGCAAGCTTGGAGGACGATAAACAAAGTCAAGGATAGAATAAAAGTCATGAAATTTAAAACTAAATTAAAGTTAGAATAATGTTATTCGCAGTCGACGACTAAAATAATCGCCCTATGTGACATCCTACTTGTGATTATTTCACTATTAGTCCCTATTTGCCAACTATTAAAATGACGTTTTTGAAAAAAAATTGAATTTTTGGAGAATGTATGATTAAAAAGTAGAATAAAATTTTGGGTTTAAGTGTATAATATTTTATTTTGAAAATGTATGATTGAAATTGAGTTTAAGAAAAAATAAATTTTGTTTTAATGGTTGTCAACCAGGACTTAATATAGAAATCCATTTAATTTATATTATTTTTCTTTAATTATTAAAATCATGACATATGTGATATCATATAGGGCGAGTAAACTCACTACTAATAATATTATTCTTAAAATTATTTCTTGAAATTGAAGTTAATTAATTTAGGCAAAACAGCACAAAATTCTTACCTATTGGGCATGCTGTGAAGAACTCCTACCTTCTGAAAATAACACAAAACGTCATTCTTTGAAACTTTTAGTGTAAAATACCTTTCTGTCGTCAACTTTCTCAATAAAAAAGATATTAATTGACGAATATACTCTACTATTTAAATAAAAAAAACTAATTACAATCATAGTCCCAAATGTTTCAAAAAATACAAATGAGATCCAAATAAATAATTTAATATCAAAACTAAAAAAACAAAAACCACTTCCCCCTTTCTCTCACACCACCACAATTCACCACCACCGTCGTCATCGCCGTCCAAATGCTCTAGGTCGTGGAGACTATTAGACAAACATCTTATGGTTTCAAATAAGGTTTCTCTGACAGTAAGAGCCCAAATGCAAGAAAGGTTCAATGCTAAGGTTTTATTGCAATCTGCAATTGCCTCTATGAGGCTCCACGGCGGCCATCGACTATATTAGAAAAAATGTCTAAAACTTCATAATAAAGTTTGGCATCCAGGGCGGCCATTGCGGCAGTCTTACAACAGATTAAGAGCTTGATGTGACGAGAAGCTCGGAAATGCTCCCAGACTTTGTTTTTGGAGGCATTGATGTAAGATTAAAAATCGATCCAAAACAATTATGCGAAAATAAATTGAATAAAAAAAATTGAAAACACATGGATCAAGTTCATACTCCCGGCCATTGATGTTATTTCAGAAGTTCTTTTTTTGTTCCAGGTAATAGCACTTCTATACTCTCAACACTCTGAAATTAATGGTGTAGAATGTATTTTCAGTGGTGGAGTTTAGGGACCAAACCCATCTATATATATTGCCAAAACCCTATCAAATTATGACTATTATTACATTCCAATCAATGGTGAAATAAAACCCTATGAATGCTGTTTGTAAATGTTGAGAAATGAAACCTTATGAAACCATGAATGTGGACCATCAATTGCCCCATCAACTGCCCGCTAAAGAAACGGGGAATGAATGGATCTGGTATATTCTCCCACTTGGTCTCTACATTCAACATAATGTCTCAATTTAATCCTATCGATTGCCTTTCTTAAGGAATGAACACATGACTCCTATCGATTACAATGTATTTAGTTCTTCCAGAATTATTCTTTATGTGGTAACAATACTTAATGAAAAAGACCTTATGTCTTATTCTTAGTCTTGCAAAGATGTATTTTCTCAAATAAATTAAGGCGTGCATGAATATGAGAAAACATCATAA
>CAIGRK010259432.1:0-11059 GCA_903798315.1 Fraxinus greggii | reverse complement strand
AGAGAAAAGATGTTCGAAAAAAAAAATCTCATTTTTTCATCCCACATTGAGTGACAAGAAACCTACTTCTTATTCACACCGGAAAATGGGTTTCCGGTGAGTTGTAACGTCTAAGTGGTGTGACAGCGAAAGAGACAATCGAGTCGGGATAGAGGATCTGGACTCCACAACTGTTACCTACTTCTTATTCACACTATTAATAAGACTCATTACTCTTTTTCACCATTATCTGATTGCGAATTAGAGGAAGAAACGAATTTTCAGTGAATAAATTTGAGATTCTAATGAAAGTGATTAAATACGAGATTTCAAAGAATTTTACGCAGTTTTAGTATAATCAAACATTAATCTTTGCTTAATGTATCGTGACTAATCTTCAATAATAGTCTGCATAATGACTATTGGCGAATTTTATGGATTAGGGTTTCAAATTAGTGCTCTATCGTAGATTTGAGAAAATTGATGGGGTTATGGTTTATTAGATAATGGTGTAAGAAGTTATCATAGAGTTTGGTTGGAATAGAACGTGTGATATTTTTTTTCGATGTCGATTATTGGGGTGTGCTAATTTCGGGTGACGTTTTAGCAGTTTGGGTGGATTCTAATTTGGAGTACGTCGGATAGGGTGTTAAGTGAGACAAGTCTAACCGCTTGGCTCGTCCACCATGAGCTCGGTCCTTGGTGGGGCTCGCGAGTCGCTCGTGGCTCTATTTCAAATTCAAATTGAAAATTGCACTATCGCTCCGTATAATGAAGATATAAACAAATTATATTTCGTTAAAATAATTATCTAATGGTAATGATTACGTAAACATAAAAATTATATTTTGTTAAAAGCATTATTAAGATGTAAAAACCTCCCTCCTTTAGCATGCATGTAATAATAATCTCAATAACAATATTGATGATAAATTTCTTGAGCTCAATATACATAACTCTAAATAAGCAAATCACAAGAACCAGACAGATATATATATGTTTTTCAATGGTTAATTAATTAATCAGACTCTAACAAAGAAAATACTCAGTTCAGGCCCACTATTACCATCCGGATTCATCATGTAATACGTCTCTGAATCCTTCGATCCAGTCACTCGTTCAAAATAAGCTCTCATGTATGTCAGTTCCCCTTCCGGCGAGTCTGCGACATTGCTGGGAAGAACTCCGGCTCCCATTGACACTGCATGCAGGATCTGAATAACCTTCAAATCATCGTCTGTTACCTCTCTTTTTACTGCATATCCAGCTTTTCTTCCATTGCAGTACATAGTCCAGATGGGTTCGTCCAGCAGCTTGATTTTCTCAGAAGGGTGTTTTTCGCATTCGAGTGCAATTCGAACAAGTCCCAATCCCATATCTTGAAGGAGTTTTCCAGTTTGAATGGAGAGTTCAAGGACAAGAACTGGAAGGCACCTGGGATTTTCTTGGATTGCTATGTTTATACGAGATTTTCGGTGCCCGAATAAGGTTCCGGTCATCTGTTTTCCGCCGTGAACATGGCCATCTTGGATCGGAACAGGCATCTTGCATGGAGGATTGATGACGGGAAATGACCGGAAAACTGATCGGACACGCTGGAAAAGTTTAGTGGACCTGGAGGGGTTCTTTTTACGGGATGGTTCTTGGAGAGAGACTTGAGGCTTGGGAGGTGAATTGTCAGCTGGCGCCACCACATTCGGGGCCGGCGGAGGAGGTGGCCGCCGCTTGGGAGTGGGCATTTTGTGCCTGGGTGTGGGCATTTTGGTATAAATGAACGGAAAAACTTTCAGGCTATTGTGTATATATGAAGAGCAAATAGTGGGAAGCACGTTTTTTGTTGATTACTTCAGAGTGGTTTACTACTATGCGATGATTGACTTAAAACTTATAATTAATTATAATCACTTATGCCAAAAAGAGTAATTAAATAACTATAATTCGTTTTTTTGTTTGTTGGTTCTCTTGAATTTAGGCTTAAATATCTGCTTCAGTTATCAAGGCAATTCTGTCATGGTAGCGTGTTACTTATATGGTAATTATTGAACATTGCAAATTGAAAATTTTGAAAAATACCGTTTTCGTAACTAACTATGACTCCTATGATTTTCTAACAAAACGGATAGTTTTGAAATCTTTCTCGCTGTCCAGGCCAAACGCTGCCTCATCTTCCCCTAATTTACAAAATTGATCGTTTGGCACGATTCTTTTCAAAATCATTTTTATTTATATAGTTTTCAGAAAAATTATTCAATCATACATTTCATCAATTTTTATCAAAATCTACTATCTGAATTTTATTTAGACCGAACATAAGGCTGAATTTCTCTCGATTTTTGTAATTTTAAAACTTACACACTCCAATTACCCTATGGTTGGAAGATAATACTACTAACAAAACTTTCATTTTTATTCTCACAATCGTCGAGCCTAGTTAGCTCAGCTCTTTCCTCTGATCCCGATCTCATACTACATTTCTTTATTCGTACGTACTATCGCTTATATAAACACATCTAACTTTTTCCAAATTCTCATCATAGGCCGTTGGCTCAAACTTACAATGTGCTTATAAGGACCTTCAAATTAATATTTTGACTCTCATATTTTATGCCACGTCCAATATTAATTAAAATTCTATATTATAAAGTAACATGTTGATTCACTTTTAAATTAAAATGCTAGTTAAGTTCAATTATTAAAAACAAATATATCACTTATTCAATAAAAGTCACACTTAGAACCTTTGTTCCACTTGAAATGTCTTATTATCTTTATTCATAAACCATTCTGGTCAACCAAAATGGTCAACCCCACGTTTGCCGGCTTAGTTCGAACCGACTATTTGGCTGTGTCTTAAATTTATTTCTTTCGATTATTAACAGTCTGCAGGGATTGCCTTTACCACTGCAATTTCTTTGCCAGAATCAAATAAAACACTGGATATTTGAAATAAAACTCTAAAAGTTTGCATTCTAAACAAAATTGACCTGGATTTATTGTAGTAATTACTAACCAAAACAGTGATGACAGGAAGGATACGTCTTAACAGAAAGATAACACCACACATATTCATGGATTCCGATTTATGACGCTAGACGAGTATCATAAAACACAACTCGATATGCAGAAACATCTTAATCTTGAGAGAACTCGTAACATCCAAAACGAGACTCTTGATTCAAATCGTTTCAAATCAATGCAGGATGGAAGCACTAGTCACCATCAACCATTTTGGTCGAATAAGAGAGCCCATGATCACATATCGGGACTTCTGCATCACCATCAGGAACGGCACCATGAGAGGAAATAGAGAGACATGGATCGTGATTGTAAAAACTGCATTTCACTTCATCCTCCGTTTCAGTGGGAGCGGGGTTGCAATTATTGATGTTGTGGAACAGGAGATTAGCAACAGTTCTATCAATTGCATTTGTTGACTCTTCTACATCAGTATCATCCAACCTGGATGTAAAGAAAGATACATCTATTAATTAAACTTAATTATATGAACTGTGAAGATATCATATCAATAATACTCAGGTGACAAAAACTTGTAAATGCGCGCGAACTCGCACAAGTACATAAACAAATGCATGTATATGATCCTCACACAAATACCAGACAGCTAGGTGCCAAAAAGTAATTTTCACTTCTTCCCAGATGTAGAACTGTTTATCTCAAGCTTTACGTAGAAAGATGAATGTATACTGTCATTCCCCAAATTCCCTCGACTAGACTTTGAGCCTGAACTACTATTTTCTTTTCAAATCACCCAGGGAATTCTTAAGCTTCCATATATAAATTAAAGCTCAAGTGGTCGTACAATCTATTTAACTTATTTCTAAGTTGAGTAATGATACATAAAAATGATCTCAACCATCCAAAATGTTACCAGACACCCTTGTATATCCTTCTCAAAGCAAATTCTTTTCTAGTCTTCTCTGTCCACAATCATTTACAGACATGCCATGTCGAAGATTCGTTATCTAAAATAAACAGGTATCCATTAAATGGATGGGTCAGCTGAAATAGGCTCGGAAATGCTACCAGATCATTCACAATCGATGTGCAACTGTTGTAATAAAGACACAAAATTGTGAACAAGAGGAACTTAAAACACTCATGCACAATCGTATGACTAGAGTTAGCTCCCATAAGAGTTTCTCAAAGTGCATAGTGATGATACTCACATCAAAGCATTGATAAAAGGAAGCAAGTGAAGCAAGGATGAGATAAACCCCTCTCCCAATTGAAGTTGAAGCATTTCAGCACGAGACAGGGAGTGACAAAAGACTATGACGCATAATTCACTGTTTTCTTTCTATTATATTTATCTTGCTGTCTCTGTGTCCATTTTCCCTTTTTTACATTATAGGGAAGACACCGTTGCCAGTGGAGGATGAGGAAAAATAATAGAACGACTGACAGTGACAAGGATAGTGGGGGAATCAAGTATGCTGACAATTTTATGGAAAACTTTCGTCTTTTTATAGTTCTAGTAATGCATAATCAATTTTATTTAGTGATTACTAATTGACGATGTATTACCTGCCTACCTGCCACTTTATTGATCCATGTTATGCTTGTTTTCAAGTTGGACATTTAATTTGTAAAATTAGGTCATATGGATTTTCAAGATGGTTTATTACTTATTACAAGTATTTTTTGTATTTATTTTATTTGTTTGTGTTGAGGCTTATGCGTCAAAATGAATCGTGACTTATGCCTCGCCTCCTTGCCTCGTACGAGATTGTGCCTTTTTAAACATTACATTGAATATTAGAGTTTTCCTGCAGTACATCACCAGACCCTAGTACTGTATAACTTAGCACCTAATAGTAACTAGCTCCCACACTTCCCATTAAAGCTACCAAGTCATTCTCTTCTTGTCAATCATTTGTTTACCACGTTCCACCTTAGCCATTTCCCATGCACCGTATCCTTCATTTGAAATTCAATTTATACCTTGCTTAGTTGGCAGTCAAATCATGGGGATATGTCAAATGCTCATAGGGATCAAACATCAAGGAAAATGAATGCAAGCTTGCTCAGCTAACCTTGTACCCTATTTTGATGATCTTAGGGCCAAATTCACATAGTTAAAAATCATGTGGCTCGTACATGTGATAAAGTAACACATAGGCATCAATTCCAAGTACAAGAATTATTCAGATGATTGAATATATTCGTGCAAATGTGCTACAAACTATGGACACTAACATCATTTTTTAAGTACTAGTGTCTATTATCGGAGCTTCAAAGCATATCAATCTTAGTTTTTGAACTAAACATATTCTATGAGAACTAGAAAGACACTAACATCATTTTTTAAGTACTAGTGTCTATTATCAGAGCTTCAAAGCATATCAAGCAACCTTAGTTTTTGAACTAAACATATTCTATGAGAACCAGAAAGAAGCCATTATTTCATACCGTATGACGCTGTTAAACATGCATCCGCTGATGTTTAATCAATTTTCTCTTTTATCGTATAAAAGTCCCCTCCAAAAGTTTCCAGCATTTTTCCAAATAACTTTAGTTTCAAGAAAAACCTTGGTATCTAGGGCTTCCTTTTACTACAAACTTCTTGTAGCTTACAATGAACAAACAATTACATTATTTGTATACATTTTCATAATGTCGAAACCTTTGAAAACTAATCGGGCTCGTCAAACTAATTGATTTTACTGTTCAAATAATTTAAGTGTAAAGATGTTAAGTTCAGAGAATAGACATCCATCTCCAAATTAGACACACACGACGTAAATGTGCTTTTAGAGTAATAAATAAATTCGTGCTCATTAAATGTTTCCTCTAGAATTCAGTTCATTCCACACTCATGTAATTAGCAAAGATAAATTTATTCCCGAGTTTAAAGTATTTTTATGCAAGGTTAGCCAAACCTCTTAAAGTTAATTAGATTTAGGAAATAACGCCTTGATTAATATAGACCTTGTGCACATATCTCCTGCTTACAGGTAATGATATTAGGTTTTACATCAAGTAACTCACAAGCTTACACTTCTTGCAATTACCTAAAATCCAATATGCATGATCCACAATGTGATAAATACGTCAGGACATCAAACCCTTTAAATGTAAATAACAAAGGCTTGTAGACCACAACCTGAATGTGTAATTTCCATCGCAGTAATGTCCACTTGTTAAAGAATAAATTTGCACATTTCTTAACGACTAAACCTCACATACATCTCTTTATTTTATCATGCATAGCAACACACATATTAACTGCAGAGTAAAAGAACAATATAGAGATGTAGAACAGCACAAAGATATTATTAACCCTGTAAAAAGTATCATGTCATAGAGCTTTTAGTTTTCTTCCTTTCATTCTGGTGCACATAGGTTCCCTTCTCTATGGCATCTCATCTTGCAGATCTTTTCACCATGTTTTGTCCTTCGACCAAGATATCCCGCCCTCCCCCAATTGTTTCTCTGTTCCCTTCACTGCAGGTTTTTTCCACTTCTGTACAGGCTTTTTCACTCTTCTCCGCCTTTCCTTCTCTTCCTCTTTTCTGCCAAAAATGAGGTCTATATAGAGAGGGCGCTGCAGAAACAAGCTACCACCTCTTCAGCCAAAATATTACACGAATCAATTCCTGTCTGAAGCCCTAACTTAGTCATCATACTGTATAACCTTTCCCAACATGTAAACTGGCATGCTCTCATTAGCATGTAGTACCTAAGTCGTCCAGGACTAATTGCCTTGATCGATGGCTAATCTCAGTAAAGCATATTAATCTCACTTGGAAAAATCATGCACTTAGATATACATGCTTGATTACCAAAATCCTAGCTTCATACCTAATCAATCGTGGATCAAGTATAAACTAATCATTACTAAAACTAGTAAATCGTGTTTGGAACTAGTTAACGACATGACCGGGTTTTATAAATAGTAATATATGCGATCCGTGTGTCACATACAGAAGGTGCCATGTTTAGGACGTGTTCATTCATAAAGCAGCCATGGGATAAATTGCTTAATTCTTCAAATCTCAACAGGAGGCCTAAAAATGTCAACCCAATGATATATCACTCAAGCTTCAGTACACTAGCACTACCATCCCCCACTTATCTCCAGCCGAAAAGCTATAACACAAAGCATTTGATGGAGGAAATTTAAATATTTATAAACACTCTTCAATCATACTCAATGAGTTCGAAATTAAAACTTGGATTAGGCAGTTACAGCAATTCTGAATAATTACATTATATTATGATGGTCAGAGATGGATGAATCAATATATGCATAGCACACTGTAACTGGATGGTTCTAACCGTCAACAAAAAAATAGGAGCTTGGGGAATCTCATCATACAACAGTTGTGCATTCTACAAAAACAGAATTGCCGGAGACTGTTCTACATTTGAATATTAACCTACCCCACGCTAAAATTAATTATTAGAATGGAGAAGTATAATAGTTACGAAGGATGACAAAAGAAATAAAATTTACATTATACAGGCTTCACAAATCACAAGAGTCCTCATCAGTAAATAACTCCATATGAAATAAGGGAATCATAATAATATTAATCAAATTTCAGTTCACAAAAGGTCTCAAAACTGTAAACGGACGGTGGTTATAGATGCAACACGAGTCCTAATTAGTAAATGACTTCCTTAAATCCAAAATTAACAAAATTCTACTCACATACTCTTACTGTGACATATCCATAACTCTAAATTTTCATTTATCAAACGTCTTCTTATGTATTCTTGTTTGTAACCATTCTAATTGAGTAAAACAAGCGAGGATGAGAAAGTTCAACAATATATAGCATTTACCTAGATGCTTCACTGTAGGTTGTCGGCGAACACTCTTGTGGTGCTTCATTGCCATCCTGAATATGATTGGTTTCTTCAAGTTTTGAGTTTTTCGCAAGGCGGTACAGGGCATCACGAAGGCAAATTCTGGTATTCTCTGTCAACTAGCAAGATAAGATTGAGAAAATAACTTGTAAGCATCTCATATTTTAGTGACATGGTTTAGCACTTCTAGATATCTTGCTTTCTCACCTGCACAGCCAAGCTTCTAAGCTCCAAATATACAGATTCCTCCGAGGATGTTTCCTCCTCTGTGATCTGCTTATCTTCACTGTTGTGCTCCAATGAAGGGATGTCAACCTCCATTGCCTTTAACAAAAATTGTCAAGATTAAAAATATTCAGCAAATCAGGCCTTGAACAGCCATGACAATGCTTCAAACGAAAATCATGAATATGACAAAAGTTTTAAACTACACAGTTACATTGATATCCACTAGAATTGGCATCTACAAAAACATACCCGGAAACCAGACTACCAGAGTTCTTCTTACCAATTGTGATTCCAGAACCAATAATAGGTTACTTAGCTATTATACCGTGTTCTCCAAAAGATATCTCTTGTACTTAGTTGCTTACACATTTATGAAAGAATGATCACCTTTGCCAGCGAAAAGGGATCTTTGTTCGCTTCATTCTTGCAGTCTGGTGAGACAGAAAAATCGAATTCTTTTAGATCCTTTGAGTGTCCCGTATTGTCTATATGTTCTTGAACTGTCTTAGACGCTAACATTAGATCTCTTGGAAGATTTGATTGCATTACATTGTCATTGCTGGATGTTGGTGAAAAAGTAACTGAACCAGGAGCATGGATTCCACTTCCATCCTCTTCAAGTAATGAATGCCTGCATAATAATTAGTAGAAGAGTTGAACTTCAGGAGTATAATTTATACAAAAATGATAAAGAGTTCTAACATGAAAATGTGTTTTAGTAATCTCTGAAATTGATATGCCATGAAAATTGTTTTAGATGTGACTGAAGCCAAAAGAAATGTAAAATGGGAAATTTTTTAAGTGCAATGACTTTATTTCGAAGTGTCCATACAAAATGGCCGGCTCAAGCCATCACTGCTGCACTTTCTCTAATAAGTATAATAGTGTGGTATCTAATCACATCACTTTTACAATTCCAGTGATAGGATATAACAGTAGGAAAGCCAGAGCTTCAAGCAATAGACGATTAGCCAATCAACTTAAAATTTCTGTCTACCAACAAATCACTGAGGCTACTGTTCCAAAATAACTGCTTACCTTGAGCATGAAACTTTGAAATATTTAATAAAGCTTTAGATGCACATGCATGATGCATGAAATCAAGTATCTTAAGCCCAGAAGCTACGTTTGTACACGAAAATGTCATCAGCCTCATCAAATCTGGCAGAGTCATTGAGTTTAAAATCCAATTGTTCTCGTGGATAAGCGCTCCATTGACCAAAATCATCACGCACACCTATACATACACTTGAACTACAAAGCTGGTCAACTTCACTGGAAAAAGTGATCCCACTCAATAGAAGTTCTTCCATTCCTGCAATACTGCATTCCTTAGGGGAATTGAAGCTCCCAAATGTCGCGTTCTCCCAAGGAGACAAACTATATGGTGATGGAAGCATGTCAGACACCTCCTTATCATTTGGTACGATAAGATCTTCAATATCACTTCCAAAGTACCAATCCATTGAATTTGCCCAAACAATAGTATCACCTACACACAAGAAGACTGAGAACAGTTCAGTGTATTGAAACAGTTGTGTTATGCACCAATTTATTAGAGTCTGTCACAAAGGTCAATATCACTCAATCATGTGAATCAGTTGACACTCTTATGCTACCCAAAAGACATTTATTTAGTATTCTTCTATTATTACCATTGCTATTCGTCTTTTCCTCTCATATTAATTATTAAAGATAGTAATATAGAGTTTCTCTTTTCAGAATAGAAAACGGTATCTAATCCCTTACCTTTCAATCCCTCTCAAAATAAACATCCGCTTGACTTTTTCTTATCATCTTAATGATTTATATAAGTCATATTAATCTATCAAATCTTTCAACTCCAAAAACTTCCAAAATTAGCATTCCCAGTCACTCAAAAAAGAGTTTCGCTGTGTATACACACCCCTGGTGTACAGCCCCCTCACCCGTGGGCCCCCCTATTGTGAGGAGGCGGTACACCAGGGGTGTCTGGAGCCAATTTGACCATTGAGAAATTATAGTCAAACATTGGTTTAGGACAAAGGTTTGAATGTTTGCATTGCCAATGAAATTGAACAAATTTATTTACACGCTATACATGGCAACATGATAAGCAATTAAATGCAAATTGCATCTTCTGAAATTAATAATGCAAATTACATGCACTATACATTTCTTTTCAACTGAATTCCAAATGCACAGAATGAAAGAAACAACTGGAATTCAATACTTGGAAGACAATTTTTGTAAACCAATCGCCGAAGATGGTTTAGAGCTCAAAGCAGAGTTGAACAAGGAGATTTTGGTTTTGGGAGCTCATGGCAGACAAAGATGGTACCAGGGATCTCTAGAAAGATGGAGAATTTTGATTTTGGGTTTGTGACGACTGATGATTAAGGCTGTGTGAGTCAAGGGGTGGAAGGATGAAGGAGAGATTTGGATTGTCATGCAAGGAAAAAAGGAGGGTAAAAGTTTGTGAGTGATGAGGAGTTTGGTGAAAAGTTTTTTTTTTTTCTTATCCATTTAGTATGAGAAAAATCAATATTTTCATTCTTAACTTCTACTAGAAATTGAACAGAATCAGATCAATATGTATCAAAAAGTTCATTAAGGATCAAACCAATATGTATCTAGTAGGCGCCATTTCCAAAAGTTTTAGTACACTGAATAGTATTTCCCATTTGCCACTGTGCCAAATTCAAAAATTCTAACATGTGAAAAGATAATGACTTTTCCTTCAATTTTGTGTTTCGGCATTCAGGAGAATAAAATGTATTAATAATAACAATGACTGGTATTTTGTTCGATCTCACCATCATGTCAATGTTATCCTCTAACACCAATTAGATCAAACCAGTGGATATTCGAATTGAAACAAAGGAAGGGTACTGCAATAAGTAATCAAGATTCGAGGTAATAAACGAGAATCACAAGTGTATAATTCCCTCGTTTTTTACGTTTCAGGGGAAAATACGCGAATTTCTTTAAAGGCGCAAATAGAAATCACATGAAAATTAAAAAAAAATTATATATATAT
>CAIGRK010259380.1:0-20205 GCA_903798315.1 Fraxinus greggii | reverse complement strand
CCATCTCCATCTTCAAATTCGACTAAAAGTGAGAGCCAATAATCGGTTGATCCTTCATTGACATGAAAGGCAATGTTTTTTCCAGGATACTTACATGGAGTCCTGCAAATTTACATCAAAATTAATAAAATTTGCTCCTAAATTAATAATAATTATTTTTTAATTTTATAATTGGAAAAAAAAAATCATTTACATCTAACATTTTTCTCCTAATACGTGGCCACATAATTTTTAATATCTGAGCTCACTTGTCAGTATCTCATAAGATTTTGACCAAATTAATCTCAAAATGACTAAACAGAAGAAGACCGTTGCACCAATAAAGAATAGAACAGGACAATATAGTTTAGTCTAGTATAACTTACCGTCGGTAGATAACGGAAATTTCGCCGCGGTTGCGCAACCCGCCACCAGCACCGGCGATAGCCATCCGGCCAAAGGCGGCACCACTAAGGTCAAAGTGGGTGCGGCCATTCGAGCAGTAACCACCAGGGCACTCGTCCGTAATTATGACTGTCACGGCCCTTCGAGAGCATATCGATTTGTCCAAGCACTTCACTTTATAGCACGCCCCGCACCCTTCCCCATTTTTGAATAATACCGGGCTCACCGCCCCAACTCGAGCCCGGAATGGCTTCACATCCACCAGTGACCCGTATCCACACGCCCCACCTTCAACAAGATAAGAATTGTTGAACGTGATTAGACAGTACAATAAATAAAATTATAAATGGAGCATGGTGGGGGCATATATACCGTCGCTGCCGTCGCCTTCGGGGCTACCGTACCAAGTGGCGGTGGCGGGAGACCAATGTGAGTCAGCAACTTGCCGGAGAGACCCGGCGAGGGTCACCAAGCAATGAGACAACACTAGCATGACAGACACCAAGAAATGAACTATATAGCGGCGACCCTCCATAATTTAAGTAGAATGTATATCAGTGCCACCGATCAACCACCACTTTTCACGGCGGCTGATGAACCGAGACAGAGAAGTAAAACTGGAGCTCTGCCGACAGTTTAATTAGGTCTTTGCGTACTGAAACTCTACTGTTGATTTTGTAGTGTGTTGTGAGGAAATATAAGGTTGCAAAAAGTGGAATGTGCTTTAGGGATCGATTTGTCTTTTGAGAAAATGTTCAACTTTTTATGCCCATAGCGTTTTAATTTAATCACGATGGTGCCACCACTTTTGAGTAGGGCCCACCGACAGTTAAGGCGTTGAATCCGCACTACAGAATCCACGTGCCTGATTATTGTCAAAGAACAAGGGTATTTTTGTCATTACATCAAATTAGATGTTTCTACCGTTAGTATTGTTTGTCACGCTGTTGTTTATAACTCTTTTTTTCTTTTTTTTTCGGTTGACATAGGAATCCACAGTCGTTACCCGTCAACGGAAGAGGCGAAGGCTTGACCACTATAAGTGCGCATTAGGTAAACTCCGTTTCATGTACAGTAGCCAGCAAACCACACAAGTGAGGTAAACCGCACTATACAAACTCGGTGTGACGGATTCGATTGAGAAAGTGTTGGCGGGGAATTCGAACTCGTGATATTTAGTCTCCGCGTTCACCTGCTCCACCAACTCGACCACTCCCAAAGAGACTAATGTTTATAACTTTTACACCTTATAAGACTTGTCTCAAAATTTTCTGTATCATTCTTATTATAAAATTAACACAATTTTTTCTTGATTAGGATTTTTCTCAATTTTTTTTTTTTAGGATGGAGGAAAAGAGACTCATTTGTCCATTCTATTTTTAAATAACCAAAAATAAATAATAATACAAAAAAGCAATTAAATACTTGACCCTAATTTTAAGGCACATTAACAATATTTTTGGATAAAAATCATAATTAAGAGTAATACTTTATGATTAACAAATGTTAAAAATACACCCTTCTTTGCTCAATAAGCTCTCAACGAAAAATGAGTGAGAATATAAGAAGAGAAGATGAGATAATTATGATTGTTGTGGTGGTAGATGAATGATCAAATATGGTCTATTTATAGCTGAAAATATGCTATCCAAAATAAAAATGTGTCATAAAACACATAATTCATAAAGGATACATGACCATACATATTCAACTTCAACATTCTCACCTTTCATTTTTCAAACATCCAAAACCTCACAAAACCTACTGAATGAAAATGCAATGAATGATTATGATTAAAGTATTAAAATGCACCAAAATTCCCCCACTCATTTTTGTTGGGTTTTGATGCAATCTTGGGCAATGATGAAAAATGTTGGATTAAATTTTCACAGGCTTGGTCAATGGTGAATTGATTATCAACAATCAAGTCTAAAGGTTATACTTAAAAACAACATGGACTGTTGAAAGTAGTTTAAAGAATTAATCTTGCTCACGGCCCATATATTGACCTATTGGACGACTCTTGAATTTTGGCCCATTTAACCTTTCTCTTTGTCCGACTAAAGCCTAACATATATCTATATATATGGTTGTCTAGCCTTAATCATTTTTTGTCTATGATTTGTGTTTATTGGAGAAGAAAACATGGTTGTGAGAAAGTAGAAAAAACCGTTTGCTTTGTGCTACAATTCTTTATTTTGGTCTCCTCTTTGTGCTTTCTTCTATCTTGCCTTTTGTGGCTACAAATCAATACCAATATCTTGTCCTTTGAAGTTGAGATTGAGAAGCAATCGAGGTGAATATATTAGTTGTGTATCAGAGCTTTGGATTAGTCATTGATATAGAAAGATAACGTGAAATTGAGCATGAAAATCATTGAATCGAAGATTTTGGAGTAAGTTTCCACAACAATTGGCATCAAAGCTTCAAGGTGGTGGATTTTTGGCCAAAAACCAATAAGAGAATAGGCAAAAACTAAAACAGAAGTTGGGAAAATCTCAGCTGATCGGAACTGTTTGTACTTTTTTCTGCCAATTCGATGACCGGTTAGAGAAACGGAGAGCACTGGCATGACGTGCAGGTTGAGGTGTAGTTGGTGGTCCAGAGCGTGAGGTAGCGCGGATGCGCATACAGGCCACGAGCAGAATTGTTGGCCGCGCGTGGCGGTGCTTGAAGTGGAATCCGTCGAAGGTCCCTTTTGACAGTTCGTTCCTGACATTATTTCTCACATTTTAGTATTGTTAGTTTTCTATTTTAGGTTATAAAGTCTGATTTTGCCATTTGCGCGTTTGATATTCGATCGTTTTGATTGACTGCTACAGTTATTGGAGATTTAGGACGAATAATGTTGACCCTAAACTTTGGAAAATTCACATATCTCATTATTTACGGATAGCAAATTAATCTGATCTAGTATATTGGCTTATCTCGTTTAAATTCTAGCATTAGTGAGTCATCGTATTGAGTGACATTAGAATTATGGTCACTGTGTATGGTGACCATTCTTGTGCTAGAATTTAGTAATTATTTACCCTATTTGAAGTGTAGAATTTAATTTCAAATTTATAATTGCTTCGGTATTTAAATGCCATTAAGTTACTATGTGAGATGGCATTGCATAAGAAACTGAATTGTTGTTGACTTATTGTAATGCCATGTAATTTTTTTAATGTGATTATCATCTGTATCAAGATTGATATCATTAATGTTACAATTATTGTTTATGAATATAATTATCTTCCACGTGACAATTATATTTTTGCTGTGGTATGTACCGATGTCGTAGTCAATCAATGTGCTAAGTAAAATTAAATCTAATAGGAATGTTTTTGACATTAAATTAATCAATGAATTAATTAAGTCAATTAAAGACAAGAGGGGTTTTACTTTCTAAGTCAAAATTTGGCACAAAGTAGATGCCATTAGGTTGGTAGTCAAAAGTTTCTTATTTGCACACATTTACATGTACCTATGCACGTCCGAAAACAATGCAAAATTAAAAGAAATAAAATCATTCATCTTCTACTTAATCTTCCTGCTGCTTGTACGTGAAGCAGCATTCATAATTTATATCTTCCTTTGCCATTACTTGGTAGATTGTATTTAGGTTTCATGTCTGCATGGACCGAATCTTATGAAATATCGTCTACATATTCATAGTTTCAGAAACGCACAAGAAAGTGTATAAGGAAATATGTATTTATGCATATCTTCATGATATTATTCCTTCATTTATTTAAATCGAGAATTATAGATGAAATCCGAGCACTATGTTTTCTTTTCTTGATTGCTATTAGTGAAGTCATGTTATATTAAATTGCGAATTTTAATTATTGGTTCGACCATTTTTATGAATCTATTGCATCATATGTATTTCAAAGTGATAAGTTATCCCCTTAAACGAATAATTAAATAGATGAATTATGTATTTTATGGAACAATCTTTAAAAAATATAATACGATTTAGGTAAACTATTATTTCGTTACTATCTTTATAAACTATTAAATAGCTATTCCGTTACATTTATGTAATTAATTTTTTTGTGGTCCTTTAAATTGATTTAGGTAAACTATTATTTCGAAATTAATCTTGTTAATTGGTTGAATACTTAATAGTATTTCAGTTATCAAGGATAATAATAATACTTAATAGTTTCTGTTAAGTTGGGACTTAAAAATCATTTATTTAGTACTTTACAAACATTAATTATTCCTATGTTTACTTTATCGTAATTTGGTAAGTTTTACCCAAACATTGATCAAGTCAATCGGGTTTCAACTTTGTCTATTATTTGAAAACATTTTATACATTGTTCTAGATTTATTATATCATTTGGGCGATGGAAATATTTAAACAGAATTGTACAAATTTAATCCCCTAACTTATAATCTGTTGTTTGCTCACTCATTTATAGGCAATTAATACTCTTGAACCCGAAAAACGTAACACATATGTGGACAACAGATGTCGGGTCCACTCACGCCAACTTAAGCAAGTTTCCGGCACGTTTTGACTGAAATACTGGTGAGAGAAGGATAAAACGTGAACGAGAGAGATGTTTTATGGGTGCGAGACAAAAGTGTTCGAACACCAGCGGTAGTGATTAGGTTTCACAGGAATGAATTCTTGGTAAAAACTTAGCCAAATTTTCGTCTATGATGGCACTGAGATTCTACTCACCCAGCCCCCCGAATTTGCATAATGCACATAAAGAAAGATAAAGGCAGCAATGTAAAGGAACACAGAATTTACGGATAAACACCCAACTTGTTTATTACTCCACTATAATACAAGAACACAAAGGAATACTGAAAAAACGCTACAACTCTGTCTCATCAGTCCAACCTTCAAAATATATAAGCCAAAATTCGTGTGCAGTTAACATCCTTAACTGCCAAAGAGATAAACCTACTCAGTAGGATTAGAACTGCCAGAAATTGCTTCCCACAACATTTCCCAACAACTGTCCATACTTTTATATGGACAAACATGTGCTTAATTTGGACACTCGAATTTGTGGACTAGAGCATATTAACAGCAAGCTGGATCCGTCCATGCCTTGCTAATTTCTGCCAATCCGCAACACTTTGACATTGGTCAAATTGAAGCACCACGCCCCAAATTGAAACCACATTTTCCTTGCTCCGAAATCCGAAGTGTGCACCATCAATACATCTGCCCGCAAAATTCCAACATAAGGGCAAGACGTGCCCATGCCATTGCGCATGTCAACCTTTAAAAGGCTGACAAACCTTCCCTACCGGAAGAGTCCGACGTCCTCGTCAGAAGAGAATCAGGATACTCATCCACCTTATCCTCAAACTGCCACAAATCGACATCCATTTCATAGGTTGCATCAATCCCGCTACTACCTTTCCACAAGATAAGATAGTCTATTCTTTTGTTTTTTTACTCGCTCCCATTGTTCGATGACACATAATCTTTGCTACCTCCTTGTTATACTGTTTTTTGATCATAGGAGGAGCTCTCTTGGCCTGCAATTGATCTTCTCCCACTAAAATATCATTAAAGGGTTTCAGATAACTCATGTGGAAAGTAGGATGCACCTTCAAACGATCAAGTAGCTTCAAGCGATATGCTACCTTCCCAACACGTTTGATTACTTCGAAGGGACCATCATATTTCTGAACCAGCCCACGATGTACAGTCTTGCTACTAATCTTCTTCCAAATCTGGGGAGCTAATTTCAACATCACCTTATCCCGAACCTGAAACCCCATATCTTCCCTATTTTGATCAGCATACTTCTTTATTGGACGAGCAGCCTTTGGAAGATTGTCCTTTGCTTGGTCAATCATCTCATGTTTCTCTTGTGCAAATTGAAAAGCAGGGGACACACACTGTGTCCCCCTTGTTTTACAATCTCAATAGGCGTTTTGGGCATATGTCGCATAGTTAACTCGACCGGACACATACCGTAGCAGAAGATTGTTGTAGATTGTAGCAAAACCGAGCTATATCAAGCAAGGCAACCCAATTTTTCTAACTTGCTGTAACATAGTGTCTGAGATATTCTTCCAACAATGCATTTATCCTTTCCTTTTGACCATCTATCTTTGAAAACTTCAATTTAGACCCCATCATGTTAAACAACATGGTCCAAAATTTGCATGTAAACCAAGAATCCTGATCACTCACAATACCCTCGGGTATTCCAAAGTACTTCACAACATTCTTGAAAAATAATCCAGTAGCAATGTCCACAGTACACTCATACAGAGCAGGAATAAAAATCGAATATTTCGAAAAGCTATCCACTACCACCATAATGGACTTAAACCCATCAACTTTTGGGAAACTTGAAATGAAATACATATAAATCAACTGCAAATGCCATTTTGGAACTAGCAAACCTACCACTTTCCTCATTTCTATTTTATTCTGTTGGCATACTAAACAAGATTTCACATATGCCTTTACCTCGTCACCCATCTTTGGCTAGTAATACGATTTCAAGAGTAAAGCTAACATCATTTCGGTGCTCGGATGGCCTACCCATTGTGGATCACGAGTTTCCTTCAACGGTAATTGCCTCAGTTCCCCACTTGAAGGCACATATAATCTGCTGCCTTTGGCATAGATCAAACCGTCTTCAATCCAATACCGTCTTATCAAGCCATCCTTAATTTCTTGCAATAACCTGGTACAAGCAACATCATTTTCAGCCCATTGTTTGATTGTGTCAAGAAAATCAGATTTGATCGTCATCAAAGTCGATACATAAACTTCCACGAATTTTCGACTAAGTACATTAGCAACTTGAATCTGCTTGCCTGGCTTATGAACCCACACAAAATCAAACTAAGCCAAAAACTCTTGCCATCTTGCTTGTTTTGCCGACAACTTCTTTTGGGACAGAAAATATGTGTTGGCTACATTATCAGCTAGAATGAATTTTGTTCCTAACAAATATTGGCGCCAAGATTCAAGACAATGAACAACCACTGTCATCTCTTTCTAATGAGTTGAATATCATTGTTCTGCCTATTTCAATTTTCGACTTTCATAAGCAATCAGATGGCCTTCTTGTACAAACACACCTCCAATAGCACAGTCAGATGCATCAGTGTGTACTTCAAATGACTTCTCAAAGTCAGGCAATTGCAACACTAGCTCAGTTGAAACAACCTGTTTTAACTTCTCAATAGCTCATTGGCACTCATCAATCTATTCCCATTTTCTCTATCCTTTTTCAGTAAATCCGTCAAGGTGTTCACTTTCTTGGAATAGCTTTGAATGAAAGCCGATAGTAGTTTGCTAATCTAATGAAAGAATGTAATTCAGCAACCTTGGATAGACTTGACCACTCCATGATAGTCTTCACCTTCTTTCCATCCATTCTGATTTTTTCTTGACCAACCCAATGTCCCAAAAAATCACCCATAAACGGCAAAATTCATATTTCTCCATCTTGACATATAATTGATGTTCTATAAGCCGTGAAAACATATTCTTAAGTGGACAACATGATCACCCAGTGATCAACTATATATATCACAATATCATCCATGTATATCACCACAAAATTATCCAAAAACTCGTACAATACATCATTCATCAAATTGTAAAAAGTAGCAGGTGCATTCGTAAGACCGAAGGGCATAACTAGAAATTCAAAAGAACCATACCTAGTCACCTATGCAGACTTTGATTCATTCCCTTCAGTTATTCTTACTTTCTGATAGCCCGATCGCAACTTTAACTTGGTAAAGAATGAAGCTCTCACCAATCGATCAAACAAATCAGGAACATTAGGCACCGAATATTTGTTCTTCACCATCACCTTATTCATTGCATGATAATCCTCACACATCCTCATGTAACCATCTTGCTTTTTCTAAAATAAAACTAGGGCACCTTAGGGAGCTTTTGGAGACTGAATGAAACCCGCATAAAGTAAATCATGAAGCTGCCTCCTCAACTCTGCTAACACAGACGGATCCATTTGATATGGGGCCTGTGCGGAGCATTCACACTTGGTTTGAGTTCAATTTTATGATCAACAGGACGATGAGGTGGTAGAGTTCTTGAAAGTTCAGGTGACAACATCACATCAACGAACTCATCCAAGATACTTGCAACCTGATCAAGTACCTCCACAACCTGATCCTATTTAATTTCACCAAAGCTGCAACAAAAGTCATCTTTCCTTTCCTCAGACGCGCCTTAAGCTATTTCACAGATTTCATCATGAATCTGCTTTCCCTTATTCTTGTCAAGATATCTCACTAGCACAAAATAAGGACTCCCTTCATCTATAATGTATAACCCATTCAGATGTGATACCACGACGCCTTTGCTTGACAAAGAATTCAATACTAAAGATCAAATCAAAATCATCCAAGGGAATAGTCATCAGATTGCACTTTCCCTCCCATTCACCAACACGAAGAGTTATTTCAGCAAATCCCATCACGAGGTTGTGCTACAGAATTCACATCCTTAATTTTTGTAGTTACTCGAGTCATGCTTAAACTCAGCTTTTCAGCTATGCTCCAACTTAGAAAGTTGTTGGTAGCACCCCTGTCCATCATTGCCAACACTCATTACCATCAACAGTAACTCGAACGTACATCAAGCCATGCTGCAGTGTAGTGATGTCATTCACGAGTTATAACAGATTAACTCTAGATTGGGCATTCTCCGAGTTATCATCACTGCCTTCCAGCCTTAAGGCATTCAATTTCTCCCTCTTTGGATAGTTCTTTGCACGATGGGACTGATCACCATCTTTCGATTTAGGGCCCTCAAATTTTTTCTTCTTATTCACTTTCTTTAATATTTTGATGTAACGGCATTCTTCTCATTGCTCTTCCTCTGAACAAAAGAGTTGCTGCCCATCTTGTAGTAAACAAGAGAATCTACTACAGCCATTGCCCCGCAATTCTACCTGTGCCAACTTTGTAATCCTAACATAAAGTTAAAAAGCTTATCCTCCTCGGACATATTTTGGATATCCAACATGAGACTACTTAATTCCTTCACATATTCCCAAACACTGCCCGATTGCTTTAACTTTTTGAGAAATTCCCTTGTAACCCAAGCTGCATTACAAAGTAGGAACTGATCCTTCAATTGCTTCTGTAATGTTTCCCAAGTAACAATTGGTAAACAGCCAGTAGCTTCGTCATCCTTCACTCAAGTTCGCCACCACAACTTTGCATCGCCCAAAAGATATATTTAAGTGATATTTACTTGCTCATCCTCTGGAATATGAGCACTTTTGAAGCATTGCTCCATAAACTATATGAGGTTCTCCAGCTCTTTTACATTGCAGACACGACTTTTTGAAGCACCCACTGCATCCCGCACAGTTGTACTATTTAGGGTCAATTTCAACAAGAAAATTTCATTCTCAAGGTCATCAAACCTAGCCTTTGTGTTATCAACAAGATTCAACATATCTTTCATAAACGACAATTGTCTTCCGTCTACCCTGCTGGCATACTCTTCGAACTGAGCCCTAAATTCTATGTGCACATTAGTATGTGCATGAATTTGTGCAACCAAACTGACTGCACTATCAGTCATAGGAGCACCAACAAAATCCTCCAACATAGTATCCCGATCCTTAAGATTCTGACTTGCAGCCATGCTTGCAAACGAAACCCAGTAATTGCAACTTGGGAGCTCTGATACTAATTATCACATGGACGAATTCTTGGAAATGTACTTAGCCAAATTTTTGCCTATAATGGTACTAAGGTTCTACTCAGTCAGTCCACAAATTTGTACGATGCACACAAAGAAAGATAAAGGTAGCAATGTAAAGGAACATAGAATTTACAGATAAACACCCAACATGTTTATTACTCTACAGTAATACAAGAACATGAAGGAATACTAAAGGAACAATACAACTCTTCGTGTCTTTGAAGGCTGGAAGCTAACATTTGTGTGCAGTTAACACCCTTGACTGCCTGAACCTGTATGGATCACGAAAACTGCCCAACACATGTGTCAAACATGTGCTTAATTTGGACACCCAAATTTGTAGACTAGAGCACACTAACAGCAAGCTAGATCCATCCAAGCCTTGCTAATTTCAGTCGTTCCGCAACATTTTGACCCTGGTCAAATTGAAGCATCACGCCCACAAATTGAAACCCACATTTTCCTTGCTTCGAAATTCGAAGTGTACATCATCAACACACATATCCGCAAAATTTCAGCATGAGGGCTAGGCGTGCCCATGCCATTACGTATGTTAACCTTTAAGAGGTTGACACTAGGATAATTGTACTAACAAACAATCACCGACCAAGCGTAAAAACCAGAAAATCAAACTGATAAATATAGAGCAAGCAAGAAGGTTTCTTGAGAGTGCTTTTCTTGAGTGTTTTCTTATGTATTAGAATCAGTATGCCAATGATCCTCTCCAGATTCAAAAAAGCCCCTTACAATTTACAAAGACCACCTATTTATAGTGTTTTAGCTAACTTGTTGTTCGATGGATCGAAACCACGTGGCCGTATCTCCTTAATTGAAGCCTACTAAGTCTTCCATACAATAAATACATTAATAACATGATGTCACCTTATCCATTAGGCTGACACACCCGACATTCTTTATAAAAAACTTTACATCAATCATTCCTAAAGATTGTTGACAAATCTTGTAAGAGACAGCTTCAGATTCAGGGGCTTTGGAAGAACTAAGGGCTGTGGTCGGAGGGAGCTTCGTATTGGTGGTCTTATGTTTGAAGTGCTTCAGCTTCTCTTTGATTTCTTATGTAGCGCTTCGACTGAACAGATTTAACCATTTAGGTAGTACTTAGGCACATGAGCTTTAGCCTTTATTTGATTTCTTTGTATTTGATCGATTGGGTTTCTGTTGACTTTTCTTTCCACATAGACTGCGACGTGGCACTTTGACTATAGCATCGGTGCTGAGGCGTAACAATAGTCCCCCTAGTCTAGGCATGATTATTTATGTAATGCATGAACTTGTGTGAAAATTTTTGCTGGGGGTGGTTTTTTACACACCACAATAGTCCTTCAAGTCTAAGTATATATATTTATATTATAATTAGAATTTGAAAGTAGCTTATCTACATGAATTACATGTCCATATTGTCCGAAGTTGTGTACCTAGTGACCTCTGAATTTCTGGAATAAATAGGGGAAACATCGGTAGGATAAATTTGTATGAGGCTATCCTCTATAAAGTTACTACTTGTCGATGCTGTGACTCATTAATTATAAAGAATCAAGTATTTTTAAATGTTGGGAAGATGATGCACTCTCAATTATTGCGCCCAAATGATTTGTTGTTTCGTACGTTTTCAAGAAAAGAAAGCTAAAGCGTTTCGTCTTCCCATACATGCAACAGCCACTATATTTAATGTACATTGATGACTATCATATGTGTGTCCTATGAAATTGAGATGCATTGGAGACGGGCTGATATGGATCATAGAAGATGAAGAGTCCGATGTACTGAGTGGCTCAGAATGAAATCTCAAATAAATTGTTAGATGACACAGAATGACATCTAACGGTTGGGATTAAGATCTCCTGCCTATGAAAGGCAACAGTTTGGGGCAAAAAATCACTTTGCCATTTACGCAATCGATAATTTTATTCTCCAAATCTCTTTCTCATTTCTTTTCCTTCATTTGCATTCATATTTTTCGGTGACTGTTCTTCACCGTCCTTTGGGCATTTAGTAAGTATTTTAACACTTCGAACTCAAAAAGTTGACGGCATCTTCACATTCTACTGGGGGACGTAGATCTTAGCCAAAT
Organism: Fraxinus greggii; assembly: GCA_903798315.1. Taxonomy (NCBI): domain Eukaryota; kingdom Viridiplantae; phylum Streptophyta; class Magnoliopsida; order Lamiales; family Oleaceae; genus Fraxinus; species Fraxinus greggii. Next base: position 8,053 of record CAIGRK010259380.1, on the reverse strand, counting down.
GGCTGCTGAGATGGGAGTGTCAATAACAAACACGACAGAACTTATTCATGCTATTAAGACTGGACATAGTGTTTTGCCCTCAAAGAGGGTATAAAAAATGATAGGATGGCTTGGGGGCAGCCAAAATTCCTTCAATCGTAAACGTATCCCACTTAGCAAATTTAAGGGAAAAATACCGTATATCGCATGACATTGAACTTCTATCCCCCTCTCCTGACAAGCATGCCTGCTTTCCAAAGTAGGGATGTGTCACTGTCAGCAAGTTCCTTCTCAAGGCGAGACTTCGCCTACCTCTTCATTCTTTCTTTAGAGCCGTTCTAAGGTTGTACGGGTTGGCTCCCACCTAGCTCGTCTTCGTGCTTGGGCCCAGTTAGTAAGAACCTATTTCTTATGGAATGAGACCTCCCTTGGAGATGATATGCACCTCAATATCTTCCAGACCATTTTCCAGTCTCGGGTCTTGGGAAAATGGGATTCCAAGGGGGTGGTACTCTTCATGTCCATGGGGTGACATTCTCCATTTGTTTTAGGCCTTCCCTCATCCATCAAAGGATGGAAGGAGACGTGGTTCTGGGTGAGGTAAAAATGGCAAGAATGCAAGGGTGACACAGTTCCCCACGTGACGTTCCAACCTCCTACTTAGAAGTTCGTAAATTGTATACTTGTATTTATTATTACTTAATCATGATTCTGATTTTACCCTTTTTCTGATGTCTAACAGGGTTAGTAGAATGCTTTGAGCTCAGCCAAAGTGAGTGCAAGGTTGGTGTTGACATATATCGATGCCCCTCACTGACGCATGAATTTGACAGTTTAATTACTTCCAAATGGTTCTTTGAAGAATTTCACTTAATGGCTCAAAGAGGTGATGCAAATGTTCATCATTCTTTATAGTTTTGCACGAACACTTGTTGAGCTCATTTTTTAATTTTTTATAAAACTTCGAGAAGATGAGGCATCTCACTCCTGACATGGCCACAATTCTTACTGCCACCTCCACTACTATGAGGAAAAGGTTAAACCCCTTATTTATTGTAGGTGAATGACCAAGTGGAGAGAGTCATTCGGGAGGTTGGCAGCCAAGAGGTAGAAGGACGACCTCTCTTGAAGGATAAGGGGAAATTGATAGTGGATGAGGTCCCCAAGAAAAAAAACAATGCTTCTTCACCACCTTAGAAGGTAGATCAATGGCCACCCCATCCCTACGCTCCGAAGTCCCCACTGGGGGGGGCCAAATCTACAAGGGGGTCAACGACCTCTGTCTCAACCCGCCAGAAACTTGTAATCTCCTATCGAAGTGATGAACTGGCTCCAAAAGTTCCTACCATGCTTTCTTTAGAGGTTCAGACTACCACATTCACATTTCACATACTGGACAGATAGGTGGCAAAGCTTCGTCGGGACTAATGATACGGTGGACCTCTTCGCCACCATGGTCAATCAAATGGGGAGAGCCTTTAGGGTGGCCATAGAAGCTGAAGTCCTCTTTTTAAAACCTTTAAAGTAAAAATTGAAAATTTGTGAATAAAAACTTCTAGGCCGAGGAGGCAGCCAACAAAGCCAAGGCTGAAGCTGGGGCAATAAAGAAACACCAAGCTGAGGAGTCTGTGAAGGTTGCTTCGGCAATGGCGGAGATTGAAAATCTGAAAAATAAAGTCCACTTGTCCCAAGGTGAAGTCGCTTTCATGACGAAGTGGGTGGAGACTTTGAATGCCCACCAAAGTTGGCTGCTAGTGCCTTGGAGAAGGCAAATAAGGAGAATGTTGCCTTGAAGTAGTAGGTGGGGAAGCTGTCCAGTAAGGTCACTGGTTTGACATAGGAGGTTGAGACGGTGAGGCAAAAGGCTCAATCGGTCAGTGAAGATGTTGTAAAGTATTATATTGCCAACACTCACCTAATGGAGGCGTACCAACGCTTCATTGGCAGAGGTATGCATATACCGAGATGGTGGAGTGGATTAAATCAACTCTCAATCTTTAATACCTTTGAGTTGTGGTTAGAATTTTTGGAAGAGGGATACCAAGAGCCTCAAACTTAGACAAAAGGGTAGCTACATGATACAAATTGAGGACGATGCTCCTGAAGAAGCTTCTGAAGTCATGGCTCCCAATGCTATTGTACCCTTTGTGGCTCCCCCTCCCCCACATGTTTAGCTGATAGGTTTTTGTTTTTGGTTTTTTTTTTTTTTTGCATTTTCCATGTAATTGGCTTTGGCCTACAATTGTAAATATCTATTCAATGAATAAAATTTTCTTTTTGTCTTAATACTTGTTTGTTTTTTACTTCTTGTAATTTCTGCATACTTTACTGCTTTGTAAATGCTCTTCAGCGTATTCTGTTTGCAATTCATTATTCAAACTTGTAATTTTGTACAAGTATTAGAAGGTTATTTAAAACTTTTTAACTTGACATCTGAGCTAGTTTGCACATGAGATTTGTTTATTTTGCACAAAGTGTTTGTAATTCGTATCTTTTAATTATTTTCCTGAATATGGTGTTGAGCAGTTCGCCTATGCTGACACTTCCTTAATAGCGTTTGTTGTTAAGGGCATGTGATATCCACTTCGCGAGTAAGGAGGTGGTCCATTTTGGGATCAAACTCTTCGTCAAAGTTTTCACGCTTCGACATAGGGACAGTCCTTCAATGCATAGGCTTCTCCTTCAACTTTTGTCAATTTGAGGTACCTTTTCTTTTAATTTCCATAAACTCGAATTAATAAAATTAAGAACAATTTCCATTTAACAAGTTTCCTGAGCATGAGGTTAAATGATTTGCCCATGCTGATGCTTCCTTAACAACTTTTGTTGTTAAGAGCACGTGTTGTCTTCTTCATGAGTAAGGAGGTGGTCCCTTTTGGGATCCTGCTCTTCGTCGAAGTGCCCATGCTTTTTTGTATAGGGATGATTTATCTATGAAGAGGCTTTCTCTTTTACTTTTGTTAATAAGAGGTACTTTTTCTTTTATTTTTCATAAACTTGACTTAATAAAATTAAAAACAATTTCCATTTAACAATTTTCTTGAGCATGAGTTTGAGCGGTTCGTCCATGCTGAGGCTTCCTGTACAACTTTTGTTGTTAGTAGCAAGTGCTGTCCATTTCGCAAGTAAGGGGGTGGTCCTTTTTGGGATCCAACTTTTCATCGAAGTGCCCACACTTCTCTGTATAGGGACGGTTCATCTATGCAGATGTTTCCCTTTTCTTTTGTCAATAAGAGGTACCTTATTTTTTGTTTTTCTCTAACTTGACCAAGTGAAATTAAGAACAATTTCATTTGACAACTTTCCTAAGCATGAGGTTGAGCGGTTCGCCCATGTCAAAGCTTCTTTAACAACTTAAGGGCATGTGCTGTCCACTTTGTAAGTAAGGAGGTGGTCCGTTTTGGGATCCAACTCTTCTTTAAAGTGTCTACGCTTCTCTGGACAGGGACGATTTATCTATGCAGAGGCTTTCCCTTTGACTTTTGTCAATATGCGATACTTTTTCTTTACAAAAACTTTAATAAAAGTCAATTTCATTGAACCACAGACTGTAGAAACTATATATTTACATTCTTACTGGTAATATTTTTACAAATGCTCCACATTCCATGGATGAGGCTGTGCCTTTCTATCCATATTTTTAATTTTATAACTCCCAAACCGAACTTTTTCTTTGATGCAGTAAGGGCCTTCCCAATTGAGACCAATGGTTCCTATACTTTTTAGAAGATAAGAGCACCTTCCAAAGCACCAATTCATTTAAGTGAAATGACTTCTTCTTAACTTTAGAATTGTAGTACCTAGTCATTTTCCATTGGTAGATAGCCAACTTTGCTTGAGAATCATCCCTAATTTCTTGAAGGAGGCCGAGTTCGCATCTTTTCAACTTGTCGTTAGATATTTTGTTAAAATGAATGTGACGAGGAGACTGAAGACCCACTTCAACTGGGCTCATAGCCTCAACTCCATAAGCCATAGAAAAAGGAGTTTCTCCTATAGCCGTTCTGCTGGTAGTTTGGATGGCCCACAGGACTTGACATAGTTCGTTGACCCATGCCCCTTTAGAAGCATCTATCTTTCTCTTCAACATGTATTTGATAGTCTTATTAACAGTTTCCACTTGTCCGTTAGCCTGGGGATAATGTGTGGAGGAGAAATATTTTTTGATGCTCAATTCCTCAAATAAGTTTCTGACCTTCTTATTGGCGAATTGTTGCCCATTATCTAAGATAATTAAATGGGGAATTTTGAAACTACAAATGATGTTTTCCATAGGAATTTGGAAGTATTTTCTTCAGTGATCTTGAAAAGGGGTTCGGCTTTTACCCATTTGGTAAAGTTAACAATGACGACAATTACGAAACTGGAATTGCCCCTCCCTCTAGGTAGGGGGCCTATGAGATCAATCTCCCATTTGGCAAATGACCAAGGGCTAGAAACAACGTTTAGTTCCTGAGAAGACTGCCTTTGAATGGTCGCGAAGCGTTGACATTTATCTCATTTCTTTACGAACTTCTGTGCGTCATTTTTCAATGTGGGTAAAAAATATCAATATTATAACATTTTTTGCATTAAAGACCATCATTCCGAGTGGTTGCTACATACCCCCTTCATGAGTTTCTCGTAACACATGGGTAGCTTGCTCTCCCCCTATGCATTAGAGTAAGGGCAATGATAAATGCCGTTTATATAACATATTTTCTTGGAAAACGAAATGAACGACTTGTATTCCTAGCTTCCATGCGTTGCGTTCTCTTTTTCAAAGGGTAATACCTAGTCCTTAAGGAATCCTAGTGGAGTATCTTCGATCCACATCATCTCTTCACTCGTAGCAGTAGAGGGTCTAGGAAGGTACTCTATGAACACCACAGTGAACAGTTTGGAATCTTTGCCGCTAACCAATTTTGAAAGAGCATCGGCATAAGCATTCTCCAAATGTGGAATTTGTACCAACTCCAATTTTTTAAAATGAAGAGTAAGCTTTATGACCAATTTTAGAAAAGTTGCTATGGACTTATCTCTAGTTGAGAAATTGCTATGAACCTGGCTAAATACCAGCTAGGAGTCGCTACTGATCACTAGTCTCTTTGCGTGCATTTATCGGGCCAATCTGAGGTCATCTAGGAGGGCATCATATTCTACTGCGTTGTTTGTGGCCTTGAAGGTGAACATCATGGCACAATTAAGCTTATGTCTTTCCAGACTAACCAAGGCCACCCTACTCCAGATCTAGTGTCTCTCGAGGAACCATCAACAAAAAGGTTCCAAGTAAGGGGTTCGACGGGTTCCATCCCCTCTTCCATTTCTGGAAAAAGGGTGAACTCCGCCACAAAATTTGCTAAGGCTTGTCCTTTAATAGCGACCTTCGATTTGAACACAATATCAAACTCGCTAAGTTCTATAGCATATTTTAGTAATCTTTCAGAAGCATTGGGCATCGATAGCACTTGCTTATGGGAGAAGTTATTTAGTACATGTATGGTGTGGCCCTAGAAATATGACCTCAATTTTCGAGAAGCTACTACCAAGGATAGTGCTAGCTTTTACATGTCTGGATAGTGAGTCTCTGCTGCCAAAAATGCTTTGCTTATATAATAGGCGGGCAACTGGTGATCACCTTTATCTCTTACGAGAACTGAATTGATTGCGTTGGGGGTTACTGCTGGGTATAGCTGCGGCGGTTCGTCAACTTTAGGTTTGGAGTGTAGGGGAGCCTATCCTAAGTGGTTCTTCAGCTCTTGCAGGGCACCATGCATTCCTTAGTCTACTGAAACTTATTTCCTCTCTTCATAATCTTGAAAAAGGGTAGGCATTTATCCATTGCCTTTGAGATGAAGCCATTTAAGCATCTACACGTCTAGTGAGGCTCTGCCCTCTTTAAATCAAAGCTTTGATCTTCTTCAGGTTTGCTTCAATGTCTCTTTGATTGACCATGTAGCCTAGATTTTTTTAGAGGCATCTCCAAAGGCGCATTTCAGGGGGTTAAGCCTCATCTTGTAACTTCGCAATGTTTGGAAAGTTTTACTGAGGTCCTCTGCCCTCAAGCTTTTCACTAGCATGTCATCCACATATACCTCCATTGTCTTTCCAATGAGGTCAGCGAACATCTTGTTAATAAGTCTTTGATAAGTGATCCCTGTGTTCTTCAACTCAAAGGGCATGACCTTGTAGTAATAAAGCCCCTTGTATGTTATCAAGGACGTATGCTCTTCGTTAACTAGGAACATCGAAATCTAATAATACCTGGAGTAGGCATCCATGAAATGAAGTAGTTCATGTCCTACTGTTGAATCCACTAGTTAATCTATTTGAGAGACTGGAAAGTTGTCCTTGGAGCAATCTTGATTTAGGTTTGAGAAATCCACACATACTCACCTATTCTATTGTGTTTTTTGACTTCGGATATATTGATTCCCTGAAAAAGCGATTGTCGATCAACTTCTTTACTTCGTCCCTGAAGGCATCATATTTTTCTAGATCGAGGGCTCTTCTTTTCTGTTTGTGAACTGTAGCCTTAAGATCAATTTTCAAGTAATGGCAACTGATTTTTCGATCCATGCCAACAATGTCTTCGTGCTTCCAAGTGAAGATGTCCAAGTTTTGGCGCAAGAAGCTTTTCAGATTTTTATTGGCCTCTAGTGGCAAATCTTTTCCAAACATGCACGCATTTGGAGGGATCTTGGAGATCGACTTGGAAACTCTCCAATTCCTATACTAGGATTGTTTGATGCTCTCAATCCATAATGCAAGGGTCCAGTTCCTCCAATTTAGCTGCTTTTTCAGCAACTCTCCCTTCTCCAAGGAATACTTGCGTTTCTACGATAACCTTTTCTTTAGAGGTGTTTATGCCTCCAAGGACCGTCTCTTCTTTAGAAGAGTCCATCATTTCGATGTCCCTCTTGTTCAAGGTTTTGCCGTTGTTCAGTAATGTCATCCATATCAATATCTATCGATATTAAATTGACACTTCTAACTTTTGCTTTCCTAAGGAAATTTGAATATAATTCCTGTGCACTCCTTTGATCGCCTCTGACCGTGGCAATGTCATTTTTCGTGTGAAATTTCATAATAAATAGTGAATGGATACAACGAAAAATAATTCCTTCAATGCCAGCCTCCTAAGCACTCCGTGGTAGACAAAATGGTTGTCCACCACTAGAAATTCCACGAAATGATGATCAGCTAAGGGTCCTGTTCCCATCTCTATGGTTAGAGTGATTTTACCGCTTAGGATGATGCTATCGTCAGTGAAACCATACAAGGGGAAATTCATTGAGATCAGCTCATGGTCAACTTCCATTTTATCAAATGTGGCTCCAAAGATGATGTTGACAAAGCTTCCATTATCTAATAACAATCTTTTTAGGCTATTGCAGGCTATAATGGCCCTCACCACTAGGGCATTACGATGTGGATAATGCACACTAAATGAATCGTCTTGGGAGAAGGTGATGGGTTGAGCCCTTCTCTCGATGGGGGTTTGGTTGTTGCTTGCTGTGAAGCACGCCATGGGAAGGTCCATTGCTTTCCTTGCATAGTTTTTTTGGGAGTTTCTGGATTCTCTCCCAATATACGGGCCTCCAAAAATGGTGACAATTTCTCTGATTGGTTTACGGCCAGTACCAATTAGAGACTTTTTCTTTACCTTTGACCGTCTCTGGGTCTCTTCCCATCATTGTCTCTCCTTTGAGGGACGTTATCTCTATTGAGGCGTATCAGCTTATCATTCTTGGGTTGTTGATTTTACCTAGGAAGAGCGTCTCTTAGGAGATGCCTATTTCTCCATTGATTATTGTTCTGAGGGTGTATTGCAATATCTCTGTACCCACCAGTGTTGTGGCTATACGACTTGGGATCTTTAGTATTTATTATAGCTTTTTGACTATCACAATAAATCAAAATAGGGGATACATCATCTCCAAGGATGTTGAAAAAATATATTTAACAAAACAACTTCCTGTATTAATGAAGCACATGCTACAAATTCTGATTTCATTGTAGACAATGAAATACATGCTTGTTTCTTGCTAATTTCACGATGGCACAATTGTTAAGTAAGAATGCATATCCTAAA
>CAIGRK010259369.1:0-10235 GCA_903798315.1 Fraxinus greggii | reverse complement strand
AAATACAATTGGAAGGTGCTGCAGTCAATTCAAGTATTTTGGCCTGTGTCTTCTAACACTCCCCGCAAGGCAGAGAGTAGAGATTAACTACTCCCATCTTGGAGAGATGAGAATATAGCAAATGAGAGGGTAAAGCTTTAGTAAAAATGTCAACCTTCTGTTTATTAGAAGGCACACGAGAAGTATAAATAATCCCAGCTTGAATTTGATCTCAAATAAGGTGACAGTCAAGCTCCATATGCTTGGTTCGTTCATGAAACACCGAGTTGGCAGCAATGTGAAGTGCAGCTTGGTTATCACAATGTAGAAGAGCAGTCTGAGGATGGGGAACACCAAGGTCTTGGAGTAAATAGCGTAGCCATAGTAACTCAGAACAAGTAGTAGCCATAGACCTGTATTCTGCTTTAGCGAAAGATCTGGAAACCATATTTTGTTTCTTGAACTTCCAAGAGACCAATGAATCACCAAGAAAAATGCAATAGCCTGTGGTTGACCTGCGAGAATCCGGGTAAGAGGTCCAATCAGAGTCATAGTATGCACGGAGCTGAAGGGAGGATGATGAAGGGAGCAAAATTCCTTGTGTAGGAGCTGTCTTAATATATCTTAGAACCTTGTAAGCAGCTACCAAATGAGTGGAAGAAGGTTTATCCATGAATTGACTTAACAACTGTACATCAAAAGAGAGGTCTGGCCGAGAGATAGTCAAGGACAAGAGCCGGCCAAACAATCTCCTATAGGTGCAGGGTTCTGCGAGGGGGGCTCCTTCTATTTTATTGAGCTTGAAATTCTGATCAAAGGGAAGTTTAAGAGGGGTACAACTAAGCATTCTAGAATATGCCAAAATGTCTAATGCGTATTTTCTTTGAGAAATATGAATGCCTTTGGAATATCTAGCAATCTCCAAACCAAGAAAATATCTAAGGCAGCCAAAGTCTTTAATTTTGAACTTACGATGAAAAAAGTTCTAATGGAATCAATGGAGGCTTGAGAATCACTTGCAAGTAAGATATCATCCACATAAACTAATAGGGCAGTAAAAGAAGAACCATCTTGCTTTGCGAATAAGCTATAATCAGCTTTTGATTGAATAAAACCATATTCAAGAAGAGATGAGGTAAGCTTGAAATTCCATTGTCTTGAGGCTAAGGCCATAAAGGCTCTTGAGTAATTTACAAACTTGATGTGGCTGCCCCTTAGTGTACACGGGTGGTTTCTTCATGTAAATTTCCTCTTGTAAATCACCATTAAAGAATGCATTCTTTACATCGAAATGATGCAAATGCCATCCTTTGATGGCAGCAATAGCAAGAAGACCTCTTACAGTAACTAACTTAGCACAGGAGAGAAAGTCTCATGGAAGTCCATGCCATCTTTTTGTGTATCATTTGGCTACTAGTCTAGCCTTAAGTCTCTCAACAAATCCATCAGACTTAAATTTAATTTTGGCAACATACTTACAGTCAACGGCCTCTTTTTCAGGAGGTAATTCAGTGAGTGTCCAGGTCTGGTTATTTTCCAGTGCTTCAATCTCAGCTTCCATAGCCTTACACCGACTGGGATTCTTCAAGGCTTGTTTGTAAGAATGGGGCTCGATATGGACAGAAATGGAAGTAGTAAAAGCTAAGAAATGTGGATTAAATTTATGATAAGATAAGCAATTTGTAAGGGAAAAGACTTACCACTCTTAGTAGGTGCATTCCGGGAAATTGATTTTGCAGGATGATCAAGCATGATTTGTGAACAGTGACAATCTTTGAGATATTGTGATGCTGTCCGAATCCTTGTAGACCTTCTAAGAGCAGGTGGGGAATGATTTATAAGAGTAGGGGACGTGGAAAAATTAGAAGGAAGTGGTGGGAATGGGATGTGAGTATGGGATGATGTAGAAGGTGCATGTTGTGGAGGAGAAGGACTAGATGAATAAAAATGAGGATGAAAAATAGGTAGAGGTAAATTTGGAAGAAGGAGAAGTGGAGAAATGAGATGATGTTTGGTGGAAAGGAAAAATAGACTCATGAAAAATTACATCTCTTGAAATGAAAGTGGTGTGTGTGGATAGGTCTGATAATTTGTATCCTTTCATGCCAAAAGGGTAGCCTAAAAAGACACATTTGCGACCTCTAGGATCAAATTTTTGTCTTGCATGGGAAAGGGTGGCTGCAAAGGATAAAGAGCCAAAAACCTTTATGTGAGCATATTTTGGTTTCTTATTAAAAAGGATTTCAAAAGGAGTTTTATTTTGTAAAATGGGGGTGGAAAGTCGATTTATGATGTAGGTGGCTATTAAAATACAGTCACTCTAGTGTGTGAGGGGCAAATTGGATTGGAATTGTAATGCTCTAGCCACATTAAGCAAGTGTTGGTGCTGCCTTTCAACAATGTCATTTTGTTGATGGGCTTACACACAACTTGTATGATGGATGATGCCTTTTTCATTGAAAAAATTGGTCATATAAAATTCAGCACCATTGTCACTTCTTAAGATTTTAATTCTAAGTCCAAATTGTGTTTCCATCAAATTATAAAATGAAGTAATGCAGATCCTAGTATCAGCTTTGGATTTAAGCAAGTAAACCCAAGTGGATCGGGTGAAATCATCCAATATGGTTAAGAAATAATGTGAGCCATCATATGCAATTGCAAAGTGAGGTCCCCATAAGTCACATTGGACTAATTCGAAAATTCGAGATGAAGTATGAGCACTATGTGGAAAAGAAAGTCTGTGAAATTTGGCAAGGGGACAAATAGTACAATAATTTTCATTAATAGCAGTAAGATGCTTGCTTACAATAGGATCAGAAATCATTTTTAACCTAGAAAAAGGTAAATGGCCTAGGCAAAAATACCATAGGACAGTTTGAGTAACATCATTGATAGTGGAAGTGTGTGTAGTGAAATGTGTGTGAACTGAAAGAGACTAAACAAGAGTTGAAGGAGAGATATTCGAACAAATGAAATGGTATAAACCATGCTTAAGTTCACCCTTCGCAATCGTGTTCTAAGAAGGCTGGTCCTGTATAAAGCAATGTTCAAAGAAAAACAGCAAGCAACAGGTTAGGCTATGAGTCAATTTTGTTGCAGAAATTAAATTGAAAAAGAATGATAGGATGCATAGAACATCCTTTAAAGTGATGTTAGTGGTTAATTGAACATTACCAATATGTGTGACAGGGGATAGACTTCCATTTGGAAGCTTAACAAAATAGGTGACAGTGGAAGTAATGGTGGTAAAAAATGAGGGGCTATAGACCATGTGGTCCATGGCACCTGTCTAATATCCAACTTGAGGAACAATGAGGAAAAATGCTGTGTGTATAAAAGCAAGAGTATATACTAGATATTTTGGAAGCAAGGACAGATGAACAAGAAAGAGGAGTTGGTAATCCATAGTGGGAAATAGGGGCTGCGATTGAAGAATCCTTGGGTTGTAGCAAGGAAATCAGTTGCTGATTTTGATGCTTGGTCAACCCAACCCTGTCATCGCCAGAATTATCCATAGCAGGATGTGAAGCCTGATTGGCGAGTATTACAGATTGTGGCCGTTGCTTAGCATGTAATTTGTGGTTGGGTGGGTAACCATTCAATTTGTAACATTTGTCAACAGAATGGCCAGTGAGGTTGCAGTGGGAACAAGCTGGGGCAACAGCATGGCCAAGCTGAAAACAAGCTTCGATCGAGTGGCCAAAAATTTTGCAGTGATTGCAATATGGTCGATCCTTCTTGAGGTTTTGGTTTTGTCTGGACGAGTATTTAGTTGGGGAAAAGGATTTCTTAACAGCAAGAGCCATGGTCTCAGTAGATGGTATACTAGGATTCATCTAAGAATGGCATTCTTGTTGCTGAATGAGGGAGAAGACTTTGGTTACAGGTAGAAAGAGATCCATCAACATAATTTGGTCTCTGATAGGAGAACGCGCTTTATCCCATCAAAAGCTAAAGAACACAATCTTGTTGATAAAGATCCATAAGAATTTTCAAAGTACCACAGGTGCACGTAGGAAAGGGATCGTTAATTGATAGTTCATCCCAAAGTGATTTCAATTTACCGTAGTAAATACTAACAGAATCACGATCTTGAATGAGGCTGAACAAATCCCTCTTTAATTGAAAAATTTGTGGACCGTTTTGCTGGGAAAATCGATCACATAGGTCTTGTCAAATGTCCTTAGCATCATCGACAAAAGCCACTGAAGATTTTAGGGAAGGGCTAATGGAGTTCTGGATCTAGGAAACAACCATATCGTTGCACCTCTCCCATAATTCAAATAATGGATCTGTGGGAGAGGTGGGTTTCAACAGGGTACCCGAAATGAAGCCAATCTTTTTTTGCTCTAAGGGCACGACGCGTGGCTCTTGACCATGTGGTGTAATTATCGGTGGTTAAAAGCTCAGGAACGAGAGTAATGGCCGGACTATCACCATGGTCAAGGCGAAAAGGATTTATTAGATCGTTGAGATTGAGGTATGAGGGATGGGTATGTGTATGTGTATGGAGATGGGAATTAGGGCTAGGAGAATTGTGGATGAAAGGATTGAGGCTTGGGGGAGTTCGGTGGGTTCAGATGCGGCGTTTTCCATCGGGTTTGCTTCTCAACGCTCTATTACCATGTAAGAACCAGAGATATGGAGCTCTGGGTAGCAAAAGAAGAACACAGAAGCTGAATATCGATGGGTGAAGGAGATGAAAAATAAGTTCCTCAAAAACTGTACTGTATTCATTAATGAATGGTGGAATATATACAATAAAGAATACAACTGCCTAACAACTTGCTCTAATCATCTTATGACATGTGTAAATGCAAATGTAAATGAAATACAAGTGAAATGTAATTAAAATACAATTGGAAGGTGCTGCAGTCAATCAAGTATTTTGGCCTGTGTCTTCTAATAGATGATTTGAAATTCATGAAGTTCCTGAGACGTGGACCTTGGATTAACCACAACCAATTTAATAAAAAATTGGGTGATGCTATCAGCTGGTTAAATTTAAAGTTAGTTCGAGTGACTATTACCCAAAAATATATTCTTTTTATGTTGTGAGAACAATTTCCTTCCCCATTATCTCACAACACCTATTGGCCAAAGTTTATCACGTGTCCAAAGAAAAAGAGAGAGGGAAAAGAAATGTAATATTATATAGTTCTTGTAGAATTTCTCTGGCTTTCTGTTTATATATTATAGTATGTAACTAATAAGCTTTATGTTGATATGTGAGAAGCTTTCTGTTTGTACCTGAATATTCTTGGCACAGGCTTGAACATCTTAAACAATATGGAAATGGTGTCTAAAGAGGTGTATATGAAAGCAATACAGGCAGATCCAGATTTTACGTTTATATGAATGCATATATATCTTGTGAAATAAACAAAAATTAACAATATTATGGAAACTTTGTTACCTATTACATAGAATACTAATTAATTGTGAAAGAAAATATTTAGCCAATTTTTTGGTATTTCAATTTGATGAGGATAATAATTACTTTTTACGAAAATTAGTGGCTTTAGAAATGAAATATATGTAGATATTATGCCACATTAATTTGTACATGACTAACTTTTCCATGGAGATGCAGGAAAAACTCAAGTCTAAAATGAAGCTTATAAGCTCATTTATAGTGTTGCGGCCAATTTTCTTTTCATTATCCTGGTAAGGTAATTTTTTAATCAAATTTTCCTATTATAGTATTTAAAGTATTATACATATATTATGTTAGTGAAAATTTGAATTTTTAGGTTCAAGGATATCAAGATGAAAGTTGTTAAAATCTGTAAAATTTGAAATAATGGACTTTTTCTTGAATTTGATAAGAAATCGCTCTATCTACTCTTTAATGCAGATGATCATGGTACTATTGCTGCCAGGTTTGATAACTCCCTTCTGGATCAGGATTAGGTTTGATAACTCCCTTCTGGATCAGGATTACAAGAATTGAAAATGAAGTGAATTTGTTTTCCTACAACATTAATCTACTACTCTCTGGATTAATTGAAAACACAGCCTCATTTTTTGCTTCAATCAATGCATCGACTATCAATTTAGCGTGATTTTTAAGCTCATTGTTGGGACCAAATGAGCTTCAATTCTCCAAGATTGAATCAGAGGTTGGTATATATCTATGAACTTTAGTACCATACAATACTACATACTAAACACTCCATTGACATTCTTGCTTTCATAATGCTTAATTTGTACATGACTAACTTTTCTATGGAGATGCACGAAAAACTCAAGTCAAAAATGAAGCTTATAAGCTCATTTATAGTGTTGCGGCCAGTTTTTCTTTTCATTATCGTGGTAATTTAACTTCTGAACCAAATTTTCCTATTATAGTATTATACATATATTATGTTAGTGAAAATTTGAATTTTTAGGTTCAAGGATATTAAGATGAAAGTTGTTAAAATCTGTATAATTTGAAATAATGGACTTTTTCTTGAATTTGATAAGAAATTGCTCTATCTAGTCTTTAATGCAGATGATCATGGTGCTATTGCTGCCAGGTTTGATAACTCCCTTCTGGATCAGGATTACAAGAATTGAAAATGAAGTGAATTTGTTTTCCTACAACATTAATCTACTACTCTCTGGATTAATTGAAAACACAGCCTCGTTTTTTGCTTCAATCAATGCATCGACTATCAATTTTGCGCGATCTTTAAGCTCATTATTGCGACGAAATGAGCTTCAATTCTTCAAGATTGAATCACAGGTTGGTATATATCTATGAACTTTAATACCATACAATACTACATACCAAACACTTCCTTGACATTCTTGCTTTCATAATGCAGATAGCTTCTACATTATTTCTGGCATTTTCAACAATTCCTCACCTGTCACNACAGCCTCGTTTTTTGCTTCAATCAATGCATCGACTATCAATTTTGCGCGATCTTTAAGCTCATTATTGCGACGAAATGAGCTTCAATTCTTCAAGATTGAATCACAGGTTGGTATATATCTATGAACTTTAATACCATACAATACTACATACCAAACACTTCCTTGACATTCTTGCTTTCATAATGCAGATAGCTTCTACATTATTTCTGGCATTTTCAACAATTCCTCACCTGTCACAGATTTCATTTATCTCATTTGATGGTTTTCTCTTCGCATATTATGGGAGAGGCGATCAACTATTTGCTTTGTATTCCAACTCTACATTTTCTTCCAACCGAAGTGATACAACAAAATACTGGTGGTATACTCAGGCTGCAAATCGTGATACGGGAAAATTATATGGTGAATCTATGAAGTTTTGTCCTTCTGATGTAGTCAATTCAAGTTCAAAAAGCCTTGAACAGTACAAATGCCCATGCTACCATAGGATCTCAATGGGATAATTCTCAAAATTTTCTATTTCTTAGTACTGCGGGGATGGATGGAAAAGGGGTAGTGTCTTTAGGATTTCCTAAGAAATTTTTAATTAATTTCTTCACCGGCATATCCTTCTATAATAGAAGCTTATATTTGGCAACAAAAGAAGGGAATATACTTGCTGGAGGAATTTCCAACACTCGCATGATTTTGAATGGAAATAAAGTTTCATTTCAATTATTAAGCCCTAATGGTGATCAAGTTGGAACTGTAGGAAATGTCAAGTGTCAGGCAGGTGATGGCACACTTGGAACCTCTACATTAAGCATATGGCAAAAGAAGTATGTGATTAACTGTTTGCTTGTTGAAATTGCTGGACTGAAATTGGTATGTTTCATTATTTACATAAATTTAATTATAAAAGTTATTTACCAGTAAGACATGTCCATGAATTATCTTGAATTCATTTATTTATATCAAACATGCAAGAAGGTGTATGTTTGGGATATTAAAATTTCATTTGAGTTTTAGGTATTTGTGCTGGCGTTACCTGTAAACTATAAGGCGCGTCTCACTCACAAGAACATCGAATCTGCGTCTGTACTACTCAAACTTATCTTCACTGATATGGCTATTATTATATTCACTTTTGTGTTATTAACTGTTCGAGCTGCTAGAAGAGTGATGAAGTTATGTGTTGCGCTGATAAGGTAGAAGGAATCAACTGAACAAGCGGAAAGGAAGAATATGAATAAGAGTCTTGCATTTGCTAGTGCAAGCCACGATGTGCGTGCCTCTTTAGCAGGCCTTACTGGTTTGATAGAAATATGTCACTATCAAGCTGTTCATGGATCAGAATTGCAGATAAATTTGATACAAATGGAAGATTGTGCAAAGGACCTTTTAGGTTGGTACTGTTTCATGCGTATTCGTTATGAAATTTTTTGCCTAAGCTTAAAAGTAGCTTTTCAGAATGTAAACTAAGATTTTATAGTTTCTAAAATAGTAGTTTTTCTTAGTAAAAAAGCAACTATTAAAATTTTGTTTGGCCACAAAGAAGTTTTAGAAGTATTTTTACTTTTTTTAAGCTATACTAGCTTTATTTTAGGTTAACAACAATTTCGGTTAAACAATAGTGCCTTATTTCAGGTATATTGAATTCCATTCTAGATGCAAATAAGATTGAAACTAGTAAAATGCAGATTGAAGAAGAAGAATTAGACTTGGAACAACTTCTAGAAGATGTAGTTGATTTGTATTATCATGCTGGTATGAAGAAGGGGGTAGATGTTGTATTGGATCCCAATGATGGCTCTATTACTAAGAAATTTTCTCGTCTGAAAGGTGATCGTGGAAGATTGAAACAGATTTTGGGCAACTTATTAGGTAATGCTGTCAAATATACTTCAGACGGGCATGTGACACTTCATGCTTGGGTCAGGGAACCGAGTTTTGGGACTGTAATATTTGCAAATCACAATAATTGGATGAGCTGCACATCATGCTTGTTTTTTCTAATTGACAAATCGTATGGTGAGTCGGGAGTGGTGAATACTATTCGAAAAGATCCAAATTGTATGGAATATATATTTGAGGTGAATGATTCAGGGAAAGGGATTCCAAAAGAGAAGCAAAAATCTGTATTTGAAAACTATGTCCAAGTCAAAGAGACAGCTCTTGGACAAGAAGGAACTGGTTTAGGACTTGGCATTGTTCAGTCTCGGGTATGTCAATTTTTAAAACATATAGTTTTTCTTGAAAAACTATATACTCATTTTCTTTATTGTTTACATTTTTGTTTGATTTTAGTTTCGTCTAATGGGAGGAGAAATCAAGATTGTGGACAAGGAAGTTGGCGAAAGGGGAACTTGTTTCGGGTTCAACGCCTTCTTCAGCACTTGTACTGAGATAGGCATATCTGGTAATGCAAGAGATGATGACATTGAAGATCATGGTGGTTCCACATCGTCTGGCTCTTATCGGTATTCGGGGTCGTCAGGTAAATCTGATGTTAATTCATCAAGGGCATCTAGTAATCGATCAAAGGATGTGCCCCTTAGTTCCCTAGATGGTACCGATAATGTTCCACACCTTCAAAGACGATCTAGTGCTAGAAGTTTTTCAAGCTTCATTTTGATTGTGATCGATACAGGCGCTGGGCCATTTCGCGATATCAGTAGGGCTGTGGCTGAATTCAGAAGAGACCTAAGCAACAACTGTTGTAGTAGGTTGGTTTGGTTAGATACACCAGGCACGAATGGCATAAATTTTCACGGCCTTGATGAGGATAAGTTACTTACAATGGATTTAATCGTATCCAAGCCACTCCATGGCTCCCATTTAAAACAAATTATAGGACTTCTACCCGAGTTTGCACAAAGAAGAGAAAATATATTTAATGCCAAAAATATTGTGCCGGACAAATTCGTCATGAATTCGACACTGCAGGTACAATTAATATGATCGAGAATAGGGCTATGAAAGGGAATTATCAGGAGAAAATCTTCCATAACAAAAGGGTGAGGGTTCGAGCTGTACAAAGCCATTGACAGGGAAGAAAATCTTGGTCGCAGATGATGATCCCATCGGGCGCAAAATAGCAACATCTTTAGCTTTCCAGCTTGGTGCAAACACTTTTTCCAATGTAAATGGGAAACAAGCTCTTGAAGCAGTTTGCAGGGGTCTTAAGGATCAATACTTAAATGGAGCTTCCAAGATTTCACTACCTTTTGATTATATCCTAATGGATTGCGAGGTAAAGTGAAATTTTCTTGTCATAAATCCGTCCTATAGTTGCATGTTTTGTAATGTTACAAATTTATTTATTTATTTTGGTCTTGGTGTATTAGCAGATGCCATTAATGAACGGGATAGAAGCAACTTGTCACATCAGAGAAAAAGAAGGAAATTAT
>CAIGRK010259303.1:0-21622 GCA_903798315.1 Fraxinus greggii | reverse complement strand
GTCTCCGTGACACGGAGATAGACAAGGAGCTTTTTTTTTTTTAAGCCAACCATTAAAAATATTATTTTTCCTACTTTCATTGTCGCTTAAAAAAATATTTATTTTCAACAAAAAAACTCTTCAACACATACACAAAAATTAGAATTCCTTTCGGGGGCGTTGCCCCCAAGCCCCCACGAGGGGCGCTGCCCCCGACCCCCGCGACCTGACCGAACAGGTCGATCCCCGTCGAAGGCGCTGCCCCTGAACCCCCGCGACCTGACCGAACAGGTGGATCCCGTCGGGAGCATTTGCATTAATCATTAATCGTTAACACTTAAAACGCTATTATTACCTTCAAAATAACACAACCCGTGCAATGCAAGGCCAAAAAACTAGTAAGGATAAAAAGAATCCAAAATACACAAACTCCACATCCTATCGTGATAACAAGAGTGTTTTCTCCTCTTTGATGGGGTTTAATGCCAATTTGCTGCCTCACATGATGTGATTCTATTTCATTTGGAATCTAACTTAAAAAATTTGCTCTGTTTTGATGCTTTGTTGCAGTGTCCTACTGGTCGAATCTCCTTCAAGCTCAACGATTGGAACCCTACAGTGTTTCCTCGGCGACTTCGGCATTAAATATTTTTTTTATTTTTTTTTTACAGTTTAGTGTGTGTGAGGAAGAAAATTTGTTATTTGTGTAAAAGATAGTGGTATTTGATTAACAAGAGGGTGAATGGTTTTATGGATATTTGAATGGTTGCCTAGAAACTGAATAGAAGATGAGCTTTTATGTTTATTTTATTGGAGAATTCAACACATTTAAAGCTAACATTGCATATAAAATAACCAATCCCGAGCATTTGCACGGGCAAAAAGTAGTGAGCTTATAAAAGACAATGTTGTGAAAAGCTCGACTGGTTGAACCATAAGTTATTTGGTAGTTAACCTCTTTTGACCATTTTAGTCGCTATTTTATAAGAGAAAAATTATAATAATGTATTAATAGTATGCTACGGTGGTAAAATTGGCATAAACATTTCAAAAAATCACATTATAATAAGCACAAGGGTTGTTATGTTCATACCACATTTTTTTATAAATAGAGCAATTTTTAATTACATTAAATATCATTAATATTTATTCATTGTCACATTTATATCCTTAGCTTTTTTCGTATCACATTCTTATTTTTAACATTTCATTGATCAAAAAATTTAGTCCTTAATCATTGTTTTCGTCCAAAAATATTGTTAATGTACTTTAAAATGAGAGTAAATTTAACCGCATTTTTATAGTATCATTTATTTTGCTTATTCAAAAATAAAATGGGTAAATGAGTCATTTTTCTCTATTTGAAAGAAAATTTTGGAGCATGAACCATAATCGGGAATGATTTATCTAATTTGAGAATAAGAATGCAATGAAAAAAGTTTGAGACATACATGTAATAATATATAAAGGTTATGAACGTTTTATGCAATTAAAATGTAGTCTAGTTATTAAAAACTGTGGTGTGTGAATATAACTAACCTAAGCACAACGAAAGGTATGAAGTATTAATGGCTGTCAACAGGGGTAGATCCAACACCTGACGAGTCCCTACGACTGCCCGTGCTAGCTCTGTAGAAAATTTTATATCGGACTGCCGTTCATGTTCACAGGGGCGGACACAGGAAATTTTTCCAATGCGGGCGATATTAGTAAATGTAATCTTTTTTTCATTTTTACCCCTGCCTACCTAAGAAAATCTCCTTTAGTTTCTGGATTCCTAAGAAAATTTTAACCAAAAAAAATCTAAACAAAATCGGGATAAAGTGAAAACCTTGACCACCAAAAGTCTTGCAGAAAATACATCAAAATTAATGCATACTCTAATTCGTCATGATAAAACCCTAAAAATATTAAATTTGAAAATCAGCAATTTTCACGAAAAGATCACAAGTGAAAAAAAATCACATACTTTACGGGCAAAACTTCATTTAAAACATCCAAGACCATTTTTTTTTTTTGTATTCACCCAGCACATCTTCACCTTCACCGCTGCCATTGCCACCACCTGACACGTACTCATCATTGTTCTTCCCAATCGAAGACGTCGATGACGACGACACGGGGTCAGTCCGGTCCTCATTCGCATGCTCTACTTATTCAATTTCATCGATTTCATGAATTTGGGACCTTATTGTTTTGGTGGAAATTGGGGATTTCAATTCAAATGTTTCAATTCTCTGTGGGGACGTGCGTGTTCAAATTGGAACTCTTGGGAATTGAAATGGATTGGGTGTGTATTATGTAGATCAATGGCATCCACCTATCGTACAATTTGGGTCAATTATTTGGCCCATTTTTTTTAAAGCTAAAGTCAGTAACCGAGCTGCTGATAAATGGAGGCGACCTAAATTCCAATGCAGACAGATGCCTGCATTGTGCCTTCATTGGGTCCGCCCTGCATGTTCACTTGGATTCGCTATTGAATGTCTAGGTGGTATCTTGTAAGTACTGGGACTCACAAAAATGTGTGGACAAAGATAAGGGAATTTGTGAGCCCAACACATAATAAGCCAAGTAAGTAATAAGCAAATGAGTAAGAATGGCGATACTTGTTTGATTTATCTTTTAACCACACACATTACGAATCCCAATACTTGTAAGATAGAAATTTATTTGCCAAACATGCTCGATATAAGTGCATTCGAATTTAAGTAGCTTAATTAAATAAATAAACCAGGCTTTTACATCATACTAATAGCATGAACAATTGGACCACTACCAGAGATGAAATAAAAAGTTTCGACTGAGGACCACACAAATCAAGAATGAGGAAATAGATGTGGCTGCTGAAACAATGATCCCATTTTGATGCGTAACTGGATACCGCACCTTTCACTGCCGTTGGAACGTTACAATATGTCCCCGTCGGATTGTAACAAAAAGTTGGTCTCTTAACTTTTAATTATAATTTCACATTTTGTCAGAATGCACTCAAATCTCAATTAAATTGTCTCACGATGACTGATTTCACACTAATCTCTTGTACTTCGTTATCGCGCTTTTGTTGGTTATTTTACTTGATTTCTATTGATTCGTGTTTCAGAACGACTCTCAGCCGTAGACAATATTGGAGATTAAAGTGCTGAAAAGGACAAAATGTGATGAAAATCGTCTATGGTTCAACTTTAATATTGAATATTCGATCTGAACTCCTCTCTTGTTCTTAGTATGGTGATGTACGTCTTCAATTCTATGGGTTTATATTTGATAAACGTGTTCGGTAACTTTATTTTTAGGACGAACTAGTTTTAATGGTCTAATTTATACCTTTTGATTTCATTTTAAAGTTATCTTTTATGCTCTTGTTTTTTTTGATAAATTTATCGTCTTTAAACACTTAGTCACCGTTTAAATGATTTGTGGACCATAATGAGACTCATATGAGATTTATAGTCTAGACTGAAACTATGAAAACCGTAATGACCATAATGAGTCTATGACCATAATGATTTGTGGTGATATCATGCACTTGTGATTTTGCCAATCAAGTTCTTTGCGACATGAGGAAATGCCATGACGACATTGGATCATTACAAAACTTGAGACCGAACTTTTCATTATAATTTCAAGATTAGTCGGAATGCATCCAAGCCTTTATGAAATCGTTGCACGACCTTCACGGCAACAACTGTCAATTCTAATTTCTAGACACCAGTCTAAGTTTGAAAGCCAAATCTCATTTCATAAAGATGGACATGCAAAGACCACGTTAGGTTTAACAAATATTTAACTGGTTTCGTCTTTAAAGACTTGATCTTGCAAGTTGCAACTATAAAACACGTTTCAGTAAGCTTTTAAACATTGACGATCAACTCGTTACCCTATCAATAATTTGAAAGATCAAAGAGAAATCTTCCTGGGAATTAATGGCTTGATATCCCTTTAAAGTGCTAAAGAGAAAGAAAAGAAATTGATATAATATTTTGATTTGGAAATAAAGAAAGAAGAATGTGTTACTCAAAAGGTTCCAATCACTAGAAAAAGTAAGTCCAAATGCAAATGCCCATCTCTCTTACACCATCATATTAGGTCATTTTTTATCCCCCAATACTAAGAACATAACCTGATTTCTACACAAATGACAAACCAAAGCACATGGAGAGTTCCATACATAGCACAATGACCTAATTTGATGATTATGGCCATCACCTACCACCCTATCCTCATCGGATTATAAATTTCGGCTATTATTAAAATATTCAGGATATGTTTAGCACTCAATATTTGAAATACTCTAAAGTTCACATTACGCAGTCTGCGGTGAAAGCATATTATGCGTGTGAATATACGTTGCGTGCATTAGTTTGTTTTGATTGAAATATCTATATTTTGTTATTGAGGGTTTTTTGTCTCAATAAAACAATCAGATTCCTTATTTGATTTTGATTATTTGATAATGACTTCTCTCCCACATTCTCTTAAACTTCATTTTTTGCATTTTTCCAAAATTTTCTCTAATTTTCAACAACGTGTACAGTCTATCCCCAGTTTATGTAATAATTTAATGCATATATAACAATCCAATCACAGATCTGTGATGAATTTAAAATTTATTTTCTTACTCTCTAGCAATCAAAATAATAAAAATAAAGAATTAATAATTATTTAAATCCCAGCAAACAATATCGACATGAGATGTTTCCAACCAAGCTCTCTAATAAAAATCGTTCGAACTTTCCACGCAATTAGACTAAATGCACGCACGTGTAGTTTTCTTACTTGTAAAAAAATTATTCTTTTTTCCCCATGTCGATAATTTATTACTCGATGACTTATACCCCGACTTACTCACCAATCTCTTTATTGAATAAGTTAAAATTTCGTTGTAAAAATGATTACTTTGGGCCTACTTATAATTCGAGCCAATTTCTTCAAGTCGTGCTTGGCGGCAGGAACAATCTTCAAAACCATATTTTTTCCGAGTAAACTCCCAAAGTGCATTTGGAACAAAAATAATTGGTCAATACCTTGTGCCTAAATTATGACTTTTTTGTTGTTGACCAATTGATTTGAGGACGAAAATTAATAATTCCACTAAACAACACAGAAAAACTTACAGGTAGGTAATGGGATGGTGCCAACAGTTGAAAAAAGTTAATAAAAATAAGTTATTTATTATGACACGATATGTCCTGAATTATCATATTATATTTGAAAAGAGAAGTGTCAACAACAAATTTAGCATTCGGCTAGTGTCCCTCATCAACACGCCTTGTGTCAAATCCAAAACAACATAAATTTGTCGAAAGTAAATTTATCGTTCGAAATAATATCCGTATTTTCAATGAACTAGATTGTTATGTCAACGAAAACATGTGATTTAGTATGACTTGTTCTCTTAATAATTGACAACCAAGTTATTTATGTACAAATTTGGTCCCCGACAACAACTTTGTGTTGTTTTGGCCCATCAACCACCTACCAGCTAGAAGGGACGTGTCCAATGTTTATGGACATTCGTTCCAATATCTAATAGATAATATATTTATTTATTGAGTTGCACTACACGTACAGAAGCAAAACCAACATAAATGGGCCAGAATACTCACACATGTGGGTCCCACGGAATTTTTTTTCTTTTTTAATACACAATGGGGCCCACTATTTATCTCTCTTCTGGTCAATTTCTGTGGTTTCCTTTCTGTACAATGGGAATAAGTCTTATTTCAATTGGTCATTAAATTTGTACGTTGAAATCATGCTTGTGAGTTGTGTTTAAAGGAAATGGTATTTACATGGGAAATGAAAGAATTTTGGTGATTAATGGAGAAAATATTGTATAATCAAAAGTGACTCTACTTTACGGCCAGATAAATGAATCGTCAAAGCTCGTGTTAGAGTTGTAGCTAACGAACAAGAGTGTTGATTAGGTGGCTCATATTTTTACATTTGGGGTGTTAGTTAATGGAACAGAGGGGACATGATAATTTCAAGTTCAGAGTTCTGTTATAAACAACTTTATGGAACCATATTTGAAGTTAGTGAAATATTCACGCTATAAAGTGTGTGCAGACACGTTGTCAAATCACTTAAATTTTTGTGCATCGATCTTAGCGTTTTTCTTCTTTTTGATTTTACTGTTCTTGTTTGCACAACAAAGAATAAACAACTTCAAGCTGACAATTCAAAACATCCGATAATTGTATAATATAAATACCTTAAAAATTCACTTGCATTTGATCTAAGAGCTTAGAATAATTGGATCCACCAAATCAATATGATGTTGGGCTTTATATTTAACCCCATGGGACTGACTTTTCTTCTTCAGAATTCCAAGTTTGGCAATTGAACATTGACTTTAGACCAAACTGGCTTTTACACAACCGCGTATATGGACCACCTAAGATCAATGTCGACGCGGGTTCTCAGTTACATGTCCTAACAACGGACCAAGTCAACTAGTCAAACGACTCGTGTATGTCGGGTAAAAAAAGGGTGCCGTGCTCCAAATTGGTGGACTCCAGTCTCCATGTGCACCACTATCTCAATTACTGTAAAGTTTCGGTCTCAGGCCAAAATCAGATATTTGGTATCCTCAACACAATAATAATCAACAAATGTTGAGAGACACACTCATCGTTTGCTTGTTTGATACATATTTTTTAAAGTGAAAAATATATTTTTTTTAAACGCGTAGTTAAAAATTATAGAAAAATTGTGGGTCCCATATAATATATATTTACAATTTTTTATTTTTTTCAAAAAAAAGTTGCATCAAACAAGTCTTTAGTAAAATTTGTTATTATTACTATTTTTATTTATTTTTAATTTAGTATATCAAATATACTTGTTTGTATCATTGCATAATTTTCAGTCGCTTGTTTTAGATCGGTTCATTTAAACTTTATAAGTAAATATGCGTCGAGAAGGAGAAAAAAAAAGGGAGAGACTCATTGTCATAAAATTAAGAGGAAGAGAAAAAATAACAGAACATAATTAATAGAGTTAGGGTCCGTTTGATTGGTTTAAATTCCATAGAAAATCTCACATACAAGGAATTCAATTTCTACTTTGGCTGTTTGATACGAAAGTGGAAATGAAGTTCGAATTCGAAGGTACAACCACTTTAACCCTTTTTTTTTTGTCAATTTCGAGTCCTTTTGATAGGCAAACGTGGAAAGGAATTCCAATTATATGTTAGTTGGAAAATAAAAACACATCAAACTCATAGGAATTCGTTTTCCATTAAAATAAAGAAAATATAACTTAAAATGGTTGTACATCGGAATTTGGTTTCCATTTCCATATTGCAATCAAATGATCAAAATGGAATTCGTTTTTCTCGAATGTGATATTTTCAATGAAAAATATAGCAATCAAACGGGGCCTTCATGAAAAAAGCACTCAAATGGGGCAATTGGATTTTTATTTTTCAATTTACATGGATTTGGAAAGTCTTTCCACATTTACCAATCAAATGGACCCTTAGAGTTCAAGTCGATGTAATTTTATTATAACAACGTTCTCTTTTTTCTTTTTTATAGAGTTGAGTAACAATTATAATTAGAACGAATACGAGACAAAAACGTAACTATTTAATAATATCGAGTCTATTATACTGAACAAGTCATAAGAACATTTTGTGTGGAGCTACAAATTCAACATGTCAAACACTCAAATATGATGCCTTGTGACGTTTATGATCCGTACTATATAAAACATTTTGTAGACTATAAGTTACAGATCTCGTGAAATATATGAATAAATTGATGGATGATCAACTTATAAGTTCGAAAAAGTTAAGCCAAACATGTTACATGCACCGTTCGAAAAAGTGTAAAGTGAGTGATAAAGTCTGTTATCAAACTTTTATAAATCTAAACGTAGAAAGGTGTAAAGTGAGTGATAAAGTCTGTTATCAAACTTTTATAAATCTAAACGTAGAAAAATGTGAAGTCGTTTTTCACAACTGTACACCTTTGAGGAAAAATGTGGGGACTGAAATGATAAAAACGTGAAAGGGCATTTACGGTATTTTATACGATATCCTAGGCAAGAAGCCATAGCGTAATATGTCTAGAAATTGCTCGCCTGGATATCACCTTGTGGACGTGAATGCCACTTTAGAATTCAGTTCAGAGCAAATTTAGGGTTTATTTATGTATTTATCTTTATGCCGTGTATTTAGGGACCCTCATTCAACGGATTCAAAATATTTCCTTAAAAGACAAAAGATAAAAGGAAAATTAATGAAGATTCGCTCTGGGATAAGATCAGCTGATGAAGGTCCATCTTCCGACACGACAATATTGACTATTAAATATTGTGCTGTCAATTTATCGAGAGAAGTTCTATACAACATGATCTTGCCAAAATATCATCAATGATTTCTATTTTTTTGCAAGTGTAATTACTATATATATATATATATATATATATATATATATCAAGTGTAATTACTATGTGTGTAATCCAAATTCCTTATTTAAATAATTGAAAAAATTCTAATTGAAGTGTACGTCAAGAAGAATTCAATTTGGAATGTTATTGAAATCTTATGTCAAGTTGAAGATCTATTTTTGGAAGTTCATTGGGAGTTGGAATTTATATTTTACTCGATTTTTTGGTATCCTACTTCATCAATAATTCTACAATGAGGGTTTAGATATTTCCTACAAATATTAGGCTCTTCTATACAATTTAATAAATATGAGAAAAGAGATTACTAGAACTTTATAATCAATTGTATATTTCTCCATTATTATTGGTGCAGTAAAATCTCTTAATTCATCTACCATATTTTCTTGTCTTCTTTCATTCGTTTGCTTGTAATCAAATACTTCATTATTGCGATATATAACTTCAACATTCTAATCCGGTGATTGGTTTCATATCAAGTGGTATTGAGCGATACGTGATCCTTGAATTTCCAACAATTTGTATCATAGATTCTGTGCATAATTAACACAATAAATGGTATCAGAGCAATTCTGGTATCTTGTTTGTTTCACAACAAGCGGTATCAGAGCCTAAGTTCAGCAGTTTCGCAAGAGCGCAGAGTTTAATTTGTTCGAGATTTTTTGTTCGTGATGGCTTCCATGAAATATGACATTCCAATTTTGGTTCGAAGCACTGGATTTTCGTTATGACAGATTAAGATGCGTGCAATATTCGCACTTTTGCTTGTTATCAAATACTTCATTATTGTGATATATAACTTCAACATTCTAATCCGGTGGTTGGTTTCATATCAAGTGGTATTGAGCGATACGTGATCCTTGAATTTCCAACAATTTGTATCATAGATTCTGTGCATAATTAACACAACAAATGGTATCAGAGCAATTCTGGTATCTTGTTTGTTTCACAACAAGCAGTATCAGAGCCTAAGTTCAACAGTTTCGCAAGAGCGCAGAGTTTAATTTGTTCGAGATTTTTTGTTCGTGATGACTTCCATGAAATATGACATTCCAATTTTGGTTCGAAGCGCTAGATTTTCGTTAAGACAGGTTAAGATGCGTGCAATATTCGCACAGTGGGATTTGAATGATGCGTTATTGAAAATTGACAAGATGTCCTCAACTTTGACAGCGGAGGAGAAATTACGGAGGATAAGAATGTAATTTCTCACATTCATCTTCATCTATCGAATATCATTTTTTAGGACGTTTTGCATGAGGGTTTAACAGCTGCTTTATGGTTGAAGTATGAGCAATTGTGCATGACTAAAAGTCAAACAAGTAAGTTACATCTCAAGCAGTATTTATACTCTCATCAGATGGCAGAAGGATGATCATTTGAAGATCGTCTGACTGTATTTAAAGAGATCGTCGTTGATTTGAAAACTTTGGAAGTAAAGTATGATGAAAAATATTTAGCCTTGATCATATTGTGTTCGCTGCCCGCTTCATTTAGAGACACGACCTTGTATATTCATGATACTCTCACCATTGAGAAGGTGTATGATTCTTTACCTATCATATATTTTATAATACAATAACAAAAAAATATTTTGCTAAACATNGCATTTATACTCTCATTGAATGGCAGAAGGAGGATCATTGGAAGATCACCTGGCTGTATTTAAAGAGATCGTCGCTGATTTGAAAACTTTGGAAGTAAAGTATGATGAAAAATATTTAGCCTTGATCATATTGTGTTCGCTGCCCGCTTCATTTAGAGACACGACCTTGTATATTCATGATACTCTCACCATTGAGAAGGTGTATGATTCTTTACCTATCATATATTTTATAATACAATAACAAAAAAATATTTTGCTAAACATTTTTGTAAAAAATTGTACAAACATTATATTTAAAATATTTAACTAGTAGTCTTTAATTGACCTTTTTTTTTATCTAAATAATCATTAAAGTGATAAATAAAAACTTGATGATATCACTGCTATAGAAAAAGTTTTGAACAAACTTGATATCGAGAAAAAAAGTATTGAATGCTTATTGCTATATATGACTTTTGCATGCTTCGACTAGACAATTTTTTTTTTTAAGTAACAAATAGAGATTAAAGTCCATCCTCAATTGTTTAATCATGGCGTGGCACAATTCAGTCCGTTCAAAGAAATCCCAAATTCATGAGAAGCTTCCTGCCTCTTTCCACATTTTTTGTAAACTTGCATGCAAAAAGCGCAACTTTAATCAGCAAGTGCCTTTTCTTTTTCCCTTTTTAATTTTAGTAAGTTTATTGTGAGTACTTTTGTATATTACACTATATTATTCATCATCGAAATGTTATAAGTTACAATTAACAAGTTTTGTCTCTTAATTGAGCACAAGGAGTGAGTGAATGAGCTTAGTGTCAAAAAACGATCTCGTGCTGTAGGCAATGCTAAAATTTAAGTCGTTAAATGAGCGAGTTACAAGATATATGGTTTGTTTGACATTACTATTGAAAGAGTCAAAATTTATTTTTGAAAGTAAAAAGCTGAGTTTTGAACGTGTTCAAGTAATTTTTTTTAAAGTATCTCAAAAATTTTAAGAGGAAACTGATTAAAGTAACCTTTTTCATGAAATTCTTTGCAAAAAATAATAAATAATAAATAAATAAAAGCAGGAATCATATCAAATGAGCCCATAAATCAAGCTAGTTGTATGCGAGATGCTAAAAAATGTAATTAGTTGTCCTACTCGAAAGGTTATGGACCAACAAGTGCAATAAATTGGGACCTCAATTTTCGAAGAAAAATAAATTCTCACGATATCTTGATTAACTATCCCTCATCTTATCGCTAAGCCCCTGTTTGGTATACATTAAAATTTTCAATCTCATTCTTCTATTCATTTTCAACCACACATCCTTCAGTAAAATAATATTTTCTATCATATCAATAACTTTTCCTTCTTTTTCTACCACACATTCTCCATCAATCTACTATTCCAGAATACATTCTTCTAAAATAATGTGGCTCAAACACACCCTAAGAATAAAAAACAGTAAGGAATTGTAGCTTGGGAGAAGAATCCTCGGGAGAGGTACCAAGAATGTGGGTCCCGTGCCACGCGACAATCCGATGTTGATTAACCTCTGCCAAATAATCTCAAACCCATTGAAAAATTGAATATAAAAGCAAACACAAATATTTTCCTTGTTTGATCCTTATATTTTTCAAAAAAATACATTTTATAATAGTATTATGATAGAAAATGTGCGATTAAAAATAAAAAAAAAATTAATGTACATGTAATTTTATTAAAAAATGTGTAATTGAAATAAAATCAAATTACTGTTCAAAAATACATTTTAATGAAAAATAGGGTTCGAACAAAGGTTAAATTAAAGGAATATGCTATTTATTCATAACGCGGCTATATTAAATAGAAATAGTAGACTTCATAAATAAAACTTGAAGAAAATAAATTCGGCTGAGGTTGGGCCCACGGCCCAATTTACTCTCCCGCTATATAAACCACTTTGCCCTCCATGCAATTCTTGCTCATTTGACAACCGTTTAGCATTCACTTTGCATATACCGGGAAATCTCCGTCGCCGTTAGGTTTCCTTCCCCTCTCAAATTCTCATCATCTTTCCTATTCCGATTTCATCTCTCTCTCTCTCTCTCTCTCTCTCTCTCTCTTTTGATTTTGGTAAATTTTTATTCTGCATGGTGGGATTCGTGTCCGAGATTTAGAATTGTGTTTGATTCTGTAAAGCATTCGTTTCAATTTTGTTTTCGTAGAATTTGCTTCTTCTGAAGGGTAGGTGTGGGGATTTCAGGGTTGTGTAAGGGTGTATTTGGATATTGGTTTGTTGTGACCCGGATCTCTTTTTGCTTCTTTTGAGGGGGTAGCCGGGGCTCCGGCCTCGGCGGGTTTCAAAGCCCCCACCTATACAAAATCGATCTAATAACGTAGTATTTGAATTAGTTTTTCGATTTTCATTCTTTGATTCTTCCCAAGCGTAAAACAGACCGGAGGAAAGATGCCGGCCTGTGTAGACGCTGCTGTGGTTTCGCCTCCTGGCTACGCCAGCGCCTGGGATGGCACTGTTCCAAAGCCGGAGTCATCCTCTGCTTCCGGCGTCTCTCTGCCGACAAACACCACCATCACCACCGCCTGGTCACCCGCTCATTCCTCCATGCTCTACCGGGTCGACGGGTGGGGTGCCACTTATTTTACTGTCAATTCATCCGGAAATATTTCCGTCCGCCCCTACGGCGCGGAAACCCTCGCCCACCAAGAGATTGACCTCCTCAAGGTAGTGAAGAAGGCCTCTGACCCGAATGCTTCTGGTGGGCTTGGTCTCCAGTTCCCTCTTATCGTTCGTTTCTCTGATGTTCTCAAAAACCGGCTTGAAACTCTGCAGTCGGCTTTCGATTTCGCTATTCAATCCGAAAACTATGAGGCTCATTACCAGGGCGTTTATCCTGTGAAATGCAATCAAGACAGGTTCGTGGTTGAGGATATTGTGAAATTCGGATCGGGCTTCCGGTTTGGTCTGGAAGCCGGATCAAAACCGGAACTTCTCTTGGCCATGAGCTGCCTCTGTAAAGGAAGCTCTGAGGCTCTTCTGGTATGCAATGGATTTAAAGATGCGGAATATATTTCTCTTGCGCTGGTTGCTAGAAAGCTGCATTTGAACACTGTGATTGTTCTTGAACAAGAAGAAGAGCTGGACATCGTGATTAATGTCAGCCGGAAACTCCGTGTCCGTCCTGTGATTGGGCTCCGAGCTAAGCTGAGGACCAAGCATTCTGGCCATTTTGGTTCCACTTCGGGCGAGAAAGGGAAGTTTGGTTTAACAACCACTCAGATTCTCAGAGTTATGAAGAAACTTGAACAGCATGGTATGCTGGATTGCCTACAGTTGCTGCATTTCCATATTGGATCCCAGATCCCTTCCACAGCTTTGCTGTCTGATGGCGTACGTGAAGCTTCCCAAATCTACTGTGAATTAATCCGCCTTGGTGCTTGTATGAAAGTGATTGACATTGGCGGTGGTCTTGGGATCGATTATGATGGCTCAAAATCCCAGGATTCTGAAATTTCTGTTGGTTACAGTGTTGAAGATTATGCTTATGCTGTTGTTCTGGCTGTAAAATCTGTATGCGACCGTAATGGTGTGAAGCATCCGGTGATTTGCAGTGAAAGTGGTCGCGCCATTGTGTCTCACCACTCGGTTTTGGTGTTCGAAGCTGTTTCTGTGAGTTCTAATGAGTCTGCTGAGATGCCTTCT
The DNA here is from genome assembly GCA_903798315.1 of Fraxinus greggii. Taxonomy (NCBI): domain Eukaryota; kingdom Viridiplantae; phylum Streptophyta; class Magnoliopsida; order Lamiales; family Oleaceae; genus Fraxinus; species Fraxinus greggii. The sequence goes on along the minus strand of CAIGRK010259303.1, from coordinate 7,948 downwards.
TTTGGACTTGAATACTTATTGGAGCAACTTACTGATGAGGCCCTTACAGATTACCGAAATTTATCCGCTGCTGCAATTCGACGTGAGTATGATACCTGTTTGGTTTACGCAGAGCAGCTGAAACAGAGGTGTGTTCAACAATTCAAAGAAGGGTCTTTGGGGATGGAATATCTTGCTGCAGTTGATGGACTTTGCGAATTGATGTCGAAGGCAATTGGGGTTTCGGATAATGTCCGTACTTACCATGTTAATCTATCAGTTTTTACCTCAATTCCCGACTTTTGGGGCATTGGTCAGTTGTTTCCCATTATTCCAATTCACAGGCTTGATGAGAGGCCAGGAACGAGGGGTATTTTGTCTGACTTGACTTGCGATAGTGATGGGAAGATTGATAAGTTCATTGGAGGCGAGTCTAGCTTGCCTTTACATGAATTGGAAGGCAATGGCTGTGTTAATGGTCATGGTGGGAAGTACTATTTGGGGATGTTTTTAGGTGGGGCTTATGAGGAGGCGCTCGGGGGAGTTCACAACCTGTTTGGTGGCCCAAGCATTGTTCGCGTGATGCAGAGTGATGGCCCTCATGGCTTTGCTGTGACACGGGCAGTCCCTGGCCCAACCTGCGGGGATGTGCTCCGGGTGATGCAGCATGAGCCCGCACTCATGTTCGAAACCCTCAAGCACCGTGCAGAGGAATTTACTGACATTGAAGATGCTAATGGCAGTATGTCACTTGCCAGTGGCCTGGCGCGTTCCTTCAATAATATGCCTTATCTGGTGGGCTCAGCCTCTTGCAGCCTGATTGCTGCCAATGGTAATAATGGTCACTTCTATTGCAATGAGGATACTTTTGCTTCAGCTGCTGATTCAGTGGCTGCTGAGGATGAGAAGTGGTCTTTCTGCGTTGCTTGAATATTTATGGAAGTTATTTAGCAACTCCAGTGGTTTCTAGTTTGTCGTTTGAGGCCATCTGTTTTCAATCTTCGATTCCATTGTTTAGTACCCTTTTTTATTACATTGTTCATTTCTTCGTTTTAGTTCTCTATGAACAAGATGTAAGAAGCGGCCGAGTGTAGCATTCTGCAGAGAAGTGGGGATGTTACCGAATCTATCTGATCCTATTGTAAATTCGGTACCAACATGCCCCTGCTCCGTGTAATGTTTTTCACTGTCTTCTTGTAGAACTTTCTTGTGAACTCTTTATTGCTGTTCAATCTTTCGTAGTTTATTCAATTTTGAGGGGTGAGCTTGTTTGAATGAATGTTTGGAAGTATCAACTTGGGCAGCCAGTTGAATTTCCAATGATAACTGATTGGTGGCGGCGACTGCTCCCTCTTTAGCCTTTTACAGTTGTGATTCTATGTAGGGCCTTCCAAAATTAGTTGTGCAAGAAACCAATGAAAATTAGGTCAGATCTGCTACCTAAGATTCCATATTATCTTATCGCTGTCGGCAGTTTTGGTGGTTTTTTTTGTGGAACAGCATCCTTTGCTTTTGGTAGTAACAAAAAGACACGACCTTTAAATTGTGAGTTTAGGGGCAAATTTCTTCAGAGATACCTCTGTAATGCTAAAATGTCACCTCTTGCAAATTCACCTTGTATCTGATTATCTTGTTTAACGTATGTACAAAGGTTTTGAAGTAAAATTGAAATCAGACATTAGACAAAGAAACATGCTTTTTCACAACAGTGGTGATAGAAATGATGCCACTGGAAATGGGCAAGTTAAATTAAAACAAGTAAACCATATCTTATGGGACATAATAAAAAAAATTATAATCTTATCTATTGTACTATAAAGAATATTAATCCTTATTGACAAATGTGGACAATTTCACACTTCGATCGCTGACTAGCTTAAACTTCACGACCTTTGCTCTATTGGATTCAAGAATAGCGGGTCAAGCTGCGGGAACCTCTGGAGAGGTCCTTCTTAATTCATTTGCATTTGAGTTAAATAAATAAGAAAGTACAACGAAGGCTGGGAAGTGTATTAATTGGCAAATGTAAATCCTTTCATGTTTGCATCATTTGCTAGCTTAAACTGGAATGTCCTTACTTTATTCTTTCATTGGATTCGGTGATAGTAGGTCAAGTTGCGGGGAACCTCTAGTGAGTGCCAGGGGGCGAACCCAAGATTTTAAGTCAGCATGGGTGGCCGTTGACCGTCCCATCAGCCGCAATAAAATATTAAGAGCCTGTTCGATGCCCATTTTTGCAAAAAATACATTTTGAAATAGTGATTTGATGGAGAATGCGCAGTTAAAAATAAGAAAAAAATTAATGTGTGTAATATTATTTTATTGGAGAATGTGTGGTTAAAAAATAAAAGAAAAATGTATTTTGAAAAATATGAGAATCAACAAGGCTAAAATTTAAATGTAATAATTATTTTGTTCAAACTAAATAGATAAATTTATGTGATAAAAATTAGCCGTCCTCACCAAATTACATCATGACCAAGTTTTGAATAATTCAGAGGAAGAGCATGGGTGTGAAATTTTACAATTACAATTGCATTAAAATCGCAGAAACTTAACATATATTATTTTATGAAATTTCTTATTAAAACTTCAACAGCTGCCATAATGGTACATGTTCAAAGTACTAAATGGAGGTCGCATGTTTGACACTTCAAATCCCCTCATTATTAATCAATTTTGGCAAATATAAAATAGAACTAAAAATATTTCATAATAAATTAGTTGGAAAGGATTCAAACCCAAGACATAAAGTATGTATAGGCGCTTTATTACCAACCAAGTTACATGAGAAGTTTGAAAATAAAATGAACTATCAAGTATATAAGTAAAATGTATATCTATTATCAACAAAAAAATATTTACTTCCGGAGGATCAGCACGGGCAATCGCGCGGGCTGACCAGGTGCTGGATCCGCCCCCCTTTGTTTAATTCGTTACTTGGTGGCGTTTCTGTTTGATTAGATAGGCAAGCACAATGAAGGCTAGAGAGTATCAATTTACGCCTCTCTCTCGTGAAAATTCTTGATTAATAACTCCCAATTCAAGCAATCGTAGGACCTCTGGCGATAGGTCCGTAGAGATAGATTTTAAGCCCAAGGATACTTTGGATTAATTTCTTGGGCTTCCTTGCCATTGGGCATTTGGGCGGTTCCCTCTTATGGACCAAGATCTATATCCAAGAGATGGGCTGAACTCGAAAATTGGATCTATAAGCTCAACTCAGTTCAAGTCACACCGCACACGTGCCATCAAACAACATAGCTTGCTCAACAAGCACGTTGTCGCATATCCGATCTTCTGCGCATAAAGAGTTCCATTTCATCATCAAAACCTTACATACTGCAATTCGATTCTCGAGGTATTTCTCTCTTTACATTATTATCTCCATAAAATGGGAGATTCTCGCTCTACATTTCTCAGTACTTGCTTTTGGCTTCAAAGTTTATATTTTTTTGTGCAATCACAGATCTGAGCCTCATCATTCCCGAACATTACCCTTTTTTTTCTGTGTTAATAGGTGAACTAAGAACTGAGCACGTGGTGCGATTTCCTGGTATTAAACATGGTAAGCTTTAAGACGATTTTTAATTTCTTGGATTTTTTTTCCAGTTCATGAAAAGTTTTGTCTTTTTACGGTTTCCCAGTGTTATTTTTTTGTTTTTATTTTTGAATTTCTTATATTCTTCTGTTATGATTCTGAATAATTATCTTCGTACTAGAATGTGTAGAGTGATTAAAAAATAATAAAATCAAGATGAAGTTTCTTTTTGGACTTTTAAGTACCATGATAATCAGTATTATATGGACCTTCTTTTTTTGCCATAATTCTTGTATTTGTATTCTTTTTGCTCATTCTAGTTTTCAAATAGAGTCAAATTTACTCTGTTTATTGTATTCATTGAGTTTCAAAGGCGGTTGCAAGTTCAAAGGCATAACTGTAGTTAATTTTGGCAGTGGGGACATTGTAACATTATAAACAAAAGTCTCTTATATTAGCAAATGTAGTAAATATGAAAAATAAAGCAGAAGTTATAATCCGTACCTCAAACCATAGCAATTAGATTCAAAAGCCCTTCCATGTAATAGAAAATATGAAATTCAGACGATTTGACTAGTCTATTCAAGGCTGTGTTTATGCATTGATGGAAAAATTACATACTATGTGGTAGACTAAAAGCCCTCTTTACTCATGCATTCAAGACTTTATTCATGTTGATGGAAAAAACCAGTCTATCTGGTAGACTAAAACCCTCTTTTCACTGTGTATTTGATTTAATGTGCCTTTTATGCGTATAAATAGGATTTTGATGCTAGTTATCTCCTACACCAATAGCCCACAATAATTGTGGAAAAAAGTCTTTTAGTGGGTAGTTAGGGCATCTCCAAAAATACTCTTGATTATAAAGATCATAGTTCATCTTTATTTTGATTTTTCCACAAGCAATTATAACTCAACATTTTCACCACTTTTTTACTTAGCTTTTCTTTTTTTTATTTTGTCATTTTCCCTTCACTTTGAAAGTGGTGCATATAAAGTTGTAAAATAGTAAATGAAAGCACTATAATTATACTATAACACAAAGAGTGAGTTTGGCTCTTTACATGTAGTTTTTAAATTTGAAATTTAGAGAGTTTGACAGTTTGTTGGACTCTTATAGGAATTGGCTATCTATAATAAGGAGAATTGAGCTAATAAAGAGCTTATTGGAGATGCTCTCAAACTTATAATGTTCCACTTAAGCTATTGGCGTGTTTGAAAGTTGAATGGCTCCTCTTGAGATTTATTTGAGTATGAGCTCTCCTTATTGCTTGTAAGTTGATAAATTGTCATTCTATTCTTCAATCTTATACCTAGATCTTTGAGCAAGACGCAACCCATCGTTCACCCTATAAACCACTATTGACTTTTACTTCACCATTATACTTTAGTACATGTACATGTGCTTTGGGAATGGATTAAATCCCTGCTCTTCTTTTGGACTTCTGATCAGCTTTTAGGTGGTCAAAATTTATGTAATGAGAATTTTTTTTTTTCCTGATATTTTTTCTTGAGATATAATTTCTTGCCCAAAGGGAGTTACTTGTTAGAATACAGATTTTGTAGATATAATGAATGGGTGAATAACGATAGCATGCATTTATAGGACGAATCAGACATTAATATTAGGGACACGAGAATAAATAAGTAGAGAAACTTGGGATTCATAGTATCCATGAAAGCTGTGCCAGGAACCTTTGTGATTACATTTTTAAAACGCTTGTCATTAACTGGCCCATTATTAGGATAACTATCCACTAAAAGCCTATCAACTCCTTTTTATGCGTCACACTTTAAATCAAATACAAAGACAAAAGAGGGTTTCTAGTTCGTGTTTTTGGAATAGTGAGTTTTTGAAGAATGTATGGTTAAAAAATAAGGAAAAGTTTTGAATTTATGTGCAATACTATTTTATGGGATAATGTGTGGTTAAAAATGAATTTTGAAAAATGCATTTTTGAAAAAAATGGAGTCCAAACTGGTGGTAAGTCTTGAATAGACTTGCCAAATTATCGTAATTTCATATTTTCATTATGTAGAGGGGCTATCGAATTTAATTGCTATGGCTGGAGGTACAATTTCTGGCTTCTGTTTTGTTGTTCATATTTATGGACTTCTGTAATATCGCATTAAACTGAATTTATCAACAGCTTTTATATTCAATATTAGTACCTTTTTTCTGAAAGAACTACTTTTCTTTACATTTATTATACAAGGGATTTTGTAAAATACTCTACACATATGAGTACATTTGCCAGTGTAGGTTTAATATTCATTACATTTGTTCATTATTTAGCCTCTGTTTGTCATCCATTTTTTCAAAACTCTTTTTTTCTTAAACTCATTTTCAGCCACACATTTATACAATAAAATATTTTGTACTGAAACCCAATTTTTTCTTACTTTTTAACTACACAGTTTCCAAAAAAATTACTATTTCAAAACTCATTTACCCTCAATCCTCTTTTTAATGGCTAACAGAGGCTTAATAAAAGCATGTTTAACTACACTTCCGTCCCACAAACTATCATCTTTCTTTAAGTCCTAAACGCTACCTGCAGCATAATTCTTTTCACCCTTCTTTTGCTTCCTCTCCTTACAGAAAATGCTATTTGTTCTTTCTATAAGCTCTCTCTCGCCTCGTTCCTTGTAAATATAGTTGTAGTTTATATCACCCAAGTAAAAGTTTGGATACTTTATGACTTTGAAGATGGGATTAATGTAACGATCAATTATATAGAGCTCTTAATCCTCCTTTTATTTACAAGCTACTTCCATGGGTTGATAAAATATGCAAATAAGAATTTGTGAAGATTTTATAAAACCAAAAAAGTTCACATCAACTTTTGTCTTAGAGGATAATATATCTGTATGATGAAGATATTGCTTATAAAATACTTTTCATCGAGAGTTACTTAATCTTTAAAATAATGCTAAAGTTAGCTGATGATGGTTACCTATCTACTAAGGTTATACACCAAAGAATTATTGGTAGCAGCAAAGTTAGTACTGTGTTAGTCTGGTAGAGGAAGATATCTGGAAATTTACTTTTTGTTTTTGGGTGAACTTGAAGGAAACTTAAGGTAGAAATAAGCTCAAGAGGCGCAACCTTTACTCGTTCAAGTTTCTTTAAGTTTTAGGTTACATTTTTTAAGTGTATATTTTGAAGAGCATATCGATATGTCCTATCAAATGCCTAGTGTTTTTCCCCCCCTTCTTTGAACCACAAGTATGTTTTATATTTATGACTTAAATTATAGGTTAATTGGCTGTAAATATCAATATGTACCGTATATAGATATCCTTTAATTAAGTATCACACAGTTTTATAATTGGTATATCAAATAATTAATAACATTTTCATGTCCCAAACCTATTGATTACAAGAGGGACAACTTTATTATCTACAAAAGTTGTGCTTTTCACGAAAGCCTTTGTAGATGTGTTATTACTTTTATTGATTATTTACATTGATCTTCCTGCTAATATGATGAATTTTTGCATTGTAGTTTTTTGATGGATATGGATATCATGGCACATCATTTGAGCAAACATACAGATGTTACCCAGCATCTTTTATAGACAAGGTTGGAAGGCTTTCAGCAACTTTTATTCATTTTAAGTACTTCTAATTTGTGGTAGTAATTTCCTGCATTTTGTTTTATTCAAATTCACTAGTGCACCTCATTATAATATAATTAAATATAATTAATTTTTAAACTTCAAATTTCTTGAAAAACTTAGCCCCCGTTTGAGACCTGTTTTTATCAAAATTCATTTTTCTCAAAAATCATTTTCAACCATACGTTCTCCCATAAAATAATTTTACACGTAAACCCAAAACTTTTCCCTTTTAACCACACATTGTTCAAAAATAACTATTACCAAACCCATTTTTCTCGAAAAAATGAGGCTCAAACTGGGGACTTAATGATGTTTTTTAATTTTCCTTCACTTTTTGTGGGCTGCTAGCGTTGAAGTTTGTCTTTTGGGTCAATTTACCTACATGAGATGGAAACTAAAGCACATAGGTTTATGGTTATATTTTATGACCATGCTTTTTGTGAAACTTACAGCTTGAGATATTTGGTTTTATAAATTTTGGTGTAATTCTGATTTCTTCCGTCTCTTGCTTCTTCAGGCACAGATAGAAAATGGCGATAAAGGTAAGAATTCTATATCCTTCAAATTTAGGCAGTCTATTTAGATATTTCATCGACTATATATTATCTTACTTTTCCCTTGCTTTATGTTGTTTCAGTTATAATGCCACCATCAGCTCTTGACCGACTTGGTTAGTTTCTCCGGCTTTATGCTATTTTATATAATCTGTTCTTTATGTATTTATTGTTCTCTCCATCCCCAATCCTTGTGCTTAGCTGATGATTTTTCCTTAACTTTGATATGATTAACCTTAATTATGCAGCA
>CAIGRK010259291.1:0-14509 GCA_903798315.1 Fraxinus greggii | reverse complement strand
TCAGTCAACGCTATTACGTAGCCAGCTAAACAAAAACACGTGCATTGCACGTGCATCGACTAGTGTATTTAAAAGGCTTTGTTTTTATTTTGTAAATCCGAAAAATACAGAATATAAACTTCTAGAGTTATTCTCCTTAATTAGTGTTTGGATTGTTTTTATTAGTTAATGATGCAAACAACATTCATGTCACATTGTATCCTTGAAGCGTCTTTGCTTCATCGTTATACTGAGGGAAAATATCGTCTTAAGAACAGCGAGATCACGTGCGTTGTAATCTAGCCTTTTAATCTTAAAGTTCGACGTAATTTTATTTATCTTCATCTACTTTTCCGTCCAATTCCAATAATACACCTTATTTACACCTCCAAGTTTGTGTGGAGGATTTATAACTTGTGCTTGTGGTCCAGCAAAAATAAGGGGTAGTTTCAATGGAAACCAATCAAGAATTCCATCAAAATTTATGTATTGATAAGACCATTCACATTCTACATGATCATTTTAATTTTTCTCCAAGATAATAAATTAAATTTTATTCTCAATAAACATAAAAAAATGTTACATGAATCTTGTATTTTCATTCGCTTCTTTTCACAGTAAAAAAATATTTGTTGGAAGATTTAAAAGAACTTGATAATTGCAACATAATGTGTTTTGATTTTGACCTACTTCTAACTAATTCTAGTGAAACTATAGCACTCTTATAAATGAAAATCTTCCTTAATGTACGTTCATATATCTTAGTGATATAAGTCCTCATTGTCAAGAGATAAAATCTCCCATTAAATAAAAATGAAAACATAAACTAATTTATGAGAGTTTGGACTACTCATCTTAATAAGGTTAACATTTTAAGATGGAATCTCAAATCTTAATATCGTATCAGAGCCTGTTAAACTTCAACGAGCAATTCAATCCGAATAAAATTCAAAAATTTGAGTAAACGAATTTCAAGATTGGTCTGTTCAAACGAGTCACTATCTTGCGTGGGTATGTCAAGTGATAAAATTTCACATCAAATAAAGATGAAAATATAAATGAATTTATAAGAGTTTGAGCTACTTAATAAGGTTGACACTTTAAAATAGAACCGCAAATCTTAACATGATATCAGAGCCCGTTAAACTCCAACGAGCAATTCGATCCGATTAAGACTCAAAAATTTGAATGAACAGATTTAAAGATTAGTCTGATCAAACAAACCACCATCTTGCGGAGACATGTCAATGGATAAAATCACACATCAAATAAAGATAAAAATATAGACCAATTTATAAGAGTTTTTGCTACTCCTCTTAACAAGGTTGATATTTTAAGATGGAACCCCAAATTTTAACACTCATCACCTCCACAATTTATTTTTAACCGTCTCTTTCCATCGACTTTGCTAAACGTGATTGAACCATCTTGCTTCCTCCATCAACTGAGCTATAAAATCGTTTCTTTCCAAAACCTTGGATTAAATACACTAATGATCACTAAACTTTTAACGATGTTGATCTAAAATTTCTTTTTGAAACAAAATAATCATTGATCTCAAATATTATTTGGTCATTGAACTTAAACATTTATTACAATTTATTCATTTCGTTCATGTTCGTTAATTTGACTTGTGAAAAAGTTCGTGTAATAATCTAGTCGATTTAATCATTTTGTCCATATCTATTAATTTAACTAATAAAAAAGCTCATGTAATATTCGATTTAGCAAACTATTTTCCCTAAAAATGGGGTTCAAACACACCCTAAATTAAGTGAACTAGATCAAACTGAAGTTTAGTGACTCAGATCATATTTTGCTAAAAGTTCAATGCACACCCATTTGTTTAACACAACAAGTTTTACCCCCACAATTTGTTTCATATTCAAGAAAAGAAATTTTGTATCTCATCTCCTACCAATGCATATCAGTATAGGTGCTTCTCGAAATAAATTTAAAATCAACACTGTATAAATTGCCTTGCCATCAGCATAGGTGCAAGAATGGCTGCCATTTCTGGCGGCAGGTAGAGGCCAGTCATCAAGAAAACAAGGTCCGAGCTTGCGAGCCCGCATAAACCACACGAATGGACGGTCCAACCCATCTTTACACCTCCATCTCGTTATAAATCAAGTTTTTACAAACTCTTGTGGCTCGAGAGTTCTGTTTCTCCTCCGTTCTCTAGTTGCCATTTTCTCCCCATACCTTGCAAATATATCTGCTAAATCAAACAAACCAACCTCTCTCAATTTCTCAGCCATCGCTTCAAACATAATCGCGCCTTCCTCATTTGAAAAATAATGCAAAAACCTATTGTAATCAAATCTTGGCACCTCAAGTCCTCTATCCATCACTCTCTCCACATATTTTGTTGCTTCCAATGACTTCCCTGCCTTAATCAAACCTCCAACAAAAATGGTGTCAAAATTAACCAATGGATCCTCCCCTTTCCTCCCTCTCCTTCCCAAATGGCCCTGCAACAACATTATATATGTATGCATTGTCGGCTCACACCCTCGTTTTATCATCTCCCTAAACAATTGTGTTGCTTCACTACGCCTTTTCAATCTTAGAAGTCCCTTGATCATCCCATGATATACATTTATATCAGGCTTTTCAATCCTTTCCACAATGTTATAAGCCTCCCTAACTCTTCCTTTGCTCATAAGTCCATAAATTATCGACCCCAATGTTTCATTATCAGCGTTGATACCTCTCATTTGCATTTCGTCGAACATCTTATGAGCCTCCCCAAGCTTACCTTTTTTACACAACCAATTGATCACAACCCGATATGTTGATAGTCCTAAACTTTCCATCCTCTTCACTCTCATTGACTGAAAAAGCTTCAACCCCTCATCAAATCTGTTATTCTTGAAAAGACCATCTAAGATGGCGTCGACCGCATTAATACCTGGTTCGAACCCTTCATCCACCATCAAATTCCACACCTTTGAGGCCTCAATCAAGTCCCCTACATCACAAAACCCATATATCAACCACCTGTAAGTCTCTCCATCCGGTTTAACACGATCTTTCAATTTCACAACTACATGCTTGGCCTCCACAACAAGCTTGTTTTTACACAAAAACTCCACTACCTTATTCAAAACCTCAACTCTATACTCATACCCAAACCCATTCATTAAATGGAAGAATTCAACACATTTCTTCAACTCTCTAGCAGCAGCCAGCGTTCTTAATGCAATAATATATGTCTTAATATTAAGCAAATGGAGTTTTCCAATTTCTTGACATAAGTCCCAGAAAAGATCAATGTTTCTTGATTTGCCTACCACATCAAGCATCTTGTTGAAGGTGGTGGAGGTGTGGGTGAAATGGGGTTGTGTAATGGAGAATAGATGAAATCTGTGAATGGGTCGCCATGAATACTGAAAATTGTTGCAGACTTGGAGGAAAAACTCATGGGTGAGATTGAAAGGGGTTTTTGTGAGGCTATTGTGGAGTTTCGGCTCGGGGGAGTTTTGCTGTTGATAGAGGATTGTGCAGACTCTGAGGAGGTGGGCTTGATTCACCGGTGTTATGGGATGGGCAAGGGATGGATGGCTGGTGGTGGCAGCCGTAGAAACGCTGGCGGCGGCGGTTGTAAAAGTCTGAAGGTGGATATGGCGAGGACGGAAGGTTGTGAAAAAAAAATTGATGATTTTAGTTGGTCGGATCATTTGGGAGAAAAGAGGTATCATTGGGGACTCATTGAATTACTTATTTCCCTCAGAAAATAAGTACTTTATTTCTGCTGCAAGTAGAAGAAGTAAATAATTTCAATTGTCTCCTCTTACAGTTTGTTTGTGCATATCCTTATAAATATTTCTCCAAAGTATATGTAGTCGAAGAAACGTAACAAAGAATTTACGAGTAAACGAGGTGAAGAACAAAAAAGATCATTGAAATAAAACTGTCATGTACCAATAAGCTTCATATTTAAAAGAAACATACATTCGAAAAGCAAAATTTTTAGCAATAATGAAACAAAACTAAAAACATAATGCAAGTGAACATTAAGAACAGAAAAACCATGGCAAATTGCCTACAGACATGCTCTGATTTGACAGAAACTGGAAGTGTAAAACCCTTCGAGGGAGAATGTGGCTAAAACAAATTGCTTCTTGTGTATTGTTGTTCTTGATGATCACAATCAACTCTGCAAGACAAAGCGCGATTTTAGTTATTGAAGAAGACTGTTCCGTTGAGACGACACGGATGAAAAGAATAAAGAAGAAAATTTCACCTGAGATTGTGCTGTGTTAGGTTTTTCACTCTCAGGCTCAGCTTTGACAGTCTCCTCACCTGCATAGGGTGGTGTAGAAGATGTAATTGAAGGAATGATTATACGTTTCCACCGGGACGAACACATGAAAAAAAATGACAATTTACCTCCATCTTCAGGCAAATCAGAGGTCCAGAGAGTGAGGTTGTCTCTTAACAGCTGCATAATTAAGGTACTGTCTTTATAAGACTCTTCACTCAAAGTATCCAACTCTGCGATTGCCTCATCAAAAGCTTGTTTAGCCAAATGACAAGCCCTGCACATACCAATGTTCAATTTACATAAAGAGATTCTTGAAAGAAATTGAGGGTTAATAGAAGACTATTTACCGCTCAGGAGAATTCATAATCTCATAGTAGAACACAGAGAAGTTCAAAGCAAGACCAAGACGGATAGGGTGGGTCGAAGGTAGATCTGTATTAGCAGTGGCTGATGCAGACTACAGAAAATGACAACAAAGTTATACACCAGAAACATATTGGCTTGCTTGGTTTGTTGTTTGTCTATATGAATGTACTATCAGCATGTTTGGTATTGATAGGACAAGACATTACGGCACAATGAACGATATTTTGATTTATTTTTGACCCCTTCATTAATGTCGTCTAGTCTACCTTACCAAACATGTCATATATTGAGAGTAATTAACATGCCTCGTAGCCCTTGAGTGATAGATCAGCTGCCTCTTTTCTTTCTTGATCAGTCTTAAACTCAGCAAGGTAGCGGAAATAGTCACCTTTCCTGGAATAATCCATAATCAACCGGGCTTATATCTTATCAACAAAGACAAAAGAATTTGGAAGAAGTTGATATTCAATCAACGTAAAACAACAATGAACTAAGCTATATTCCCAACAAATTTGGAGGTGATGATTTATGATTCGAACATAATGGATATTGATGTGATTCAAGGTCATCGAGAGGTAAAGCACTAAGAACAACATGATCTACTCACATCTTGTAATAGAAAACAGTAGCTTCTCCTGAACCAGAAGAGGGAACTAGATGCTTGTCAATGATGGACAAAATGTCATAGCAAATCTTGGATAATTCCTCTTCGACTTTCTGGCGATAACCCTTAATCAGCTTAACATTGTTCTCATTTCCTTTTGAGTCTTCCTTTTGCTCAATGGAAGACATAATACGCCAAGAAGCTCTTCGTGCACCGATCACATTCTTGTACCCAACAGAGAGCAGATTCCTTTCCTCCACTGACAGTTCAACATCTAGTTTTGCAACCAGTTTCATACTTTCTACCATTTCTGAAACAAATTGTTATCCATGTTAAATTCCGAAGGTACATTTTACGATGACATGAGTTGCATTTATCCCATAAAATCTCAACCAAATCTGGAAAACGAATCTTTCTTAATCTCAACCGATTCATACATCTTGATCCATACACAGATCGATGCCATCAGATGATATAAACCAGACAAAAACACACACAGACGCTGATCTACACGATTCAATCTCAAATTTGCAGGGAAAAATGCATGCATGTATGAACAATTGATCTGTGTATACATAATACATACAGAAATACATACCATCATAACGCTCAGCTTGTTCGGCGAGCTTGGCCATGTAAACGTGATTCTCTCTCTCCTTTTCGTTCGACATTTTTTATTTTCTTTGATCTGTGAAGAATTCAGAGCGTGGATTGCCATGTTTTTATAAACGTTGAGAGAAAAGTGGAGACAGGGGGTAGTTTCGGAATTTAGTCAGGCGCGAAAATACTGCAAAAGACACACGTGTGTGTGTTTTGCTTCTCAGTTGGTTGCATTGAATCCTTTTCTGTCGGAGACTTCATAGAAAAAACACAACATTTTTGGAATTAATAAAATAAAATTCAAAATTTAGTGATAACACAATTTTTAATTAATATTGCTACATTAAGAACAAGTCTTCACTAAACGCATGTATAGCTTATTTGATAGGCGATAATGAACAAAATAAAATATGATTGAGAACAAGAAATTCTTATTCTTTAATATCACCAAATTTTATTTTGTTTTAAATTAACCACCGAAATTGGCCTTTTATTTAACCCATGTTCGATAAAACGTGTAATTAAAAAATTGTGATCCAATCAAACCCTAATCTTTGGATAAATAAGTTGAACGATTTTAGTCCAAAAATTCGTTAATTCAAAGTTTGACTAATTTTTTTTTTTTTTTTTAAAGATGCGCAAAATCAACTTTCTACATTTTCACAATTAAAATCAACTTCAATAATTAAAAAATGTAAATTTCTTCATCTTCCCAAACACAAACATGTCTCCTTAACACTGATTCAACCACCACTCCTGTCAAAGATTGAAGCTACGACTTGTGATGAAGCTAAATTTTCTCATATCGGTCAATCGATCCCTATTACGTTAACAGTAAACGTATGGATATTTAGGCCACGTTTGTTTCTTATTAAAATCAGATGTTTGTTTTTTATTAAAATCAGATTTTAATTTAAGTCAAAATCAAACAATCAATATTAACCACATCTTTCATGGGTCCCACATCTTTTCAACCACACATTTCAAACACTTCTATCACAATTCATTAAAAATCTAATTTTAATTCCCACCAAACACCCTCTNCTCCTGTCAAAGATTGAAGCTACGACTTGTGATGAAGCTAAATTTTCTCATATCGGTCAATCGATCCCTATTACGTTAACAGTAAACGTATGGATATTTAGGCCACGTTTGTTTCTTATTAAAATCAGATGTTTGTTTTTTATTAAAATCAGATTTTAATTTAAGTCAAAATCAAACAATCAATATTAATCACATCTTTCATGCGTTCCACGACTTTTCAACCACTCATTTCAAAAACTTCTATCACAATATACTAAAAATCTAATTTTAATGCTCCACCAAACACCCACTTAACTCAGTATTTGAGAAATTATATATATTAAAGGCACAAAAACAAGATTAATGAAATCGTCCCAACTTTATTTCTCTAAAAACTAAGAAAACTCATTTACAAGCCACTAAAGGGTCGACGCATACACACAACCTAACAACTGGGCAATAGGAGTTTCTTTCAAGCTTTCTAAAACTAAATTCGGGCAACATATCAAGATCGATAAAACCGCATAACGTGTATCAGCATTCACCTTGAATAACAGATCAATGCAAAACTAAATGACAAGCACATTTTCCATTAAACAAGCATAGCCACATTAATAGAAAAATACAAATAGTAACTTCAGAAACGATTAAAACGGAATGACAAAAATAGCAAAATCCGGCCGTCTAATTGTATTGAAATGCTCAAATCGACAAAGATTTACCAAAACAAAAACGCTAGTATAAAATTCAGCTCTTATAAATAGATACTAACAATCAACAATGACTTTTTTGGGCAGATAAAGCCTTCTAGCAGCCACCAATGTCTTCTAACTCTTTTAAGCAATTTCAGAATGCACTGCAAGGACAAGAATAGTAAACATTAGTGTGGTACCACGGAGTGATGCGATAAGCACATTAATTCAATAAAGCAGTTCTAATCCATGTAAACACAAAAAAATTGGCGAAGAATTACTGAGGCAGAAATAAAGATATTAATGTGATATAAATTAATAAAATAACCTTGAACAGAATGACAAATAAGGGTGTACAAGTCTTTGGATTAAATAATTATCCATTCCCAGGGTAAAATGCACAGCATTAGACGCCAGACACCAAACCAGTGGACTCAAGCGATCTAGTGACAATACTAATGCTTTAGGACAGAATTCCCATTTAAGGGATAAAGGGGAGAGGTTAAAATTAATTCAAAAAGTTTAATCAGCTTAGACTGAGCATGGTGTAGGCCAAAATTTTGATGTCCATGTCTGATTCAAAATTGTAGAATTTTCTTTGAATTAAACTTTTCAAAGATAGAATGTGCATAACTGTATTTCCTTGCTGCAGACCCCTTTCTCTGTTAATTCCTTTGAATATGGTAAGACTAAATTCAAAGTCAACAAAACTTCATCCAAGAAAAATATTCAAGACTGCAGTTCTGTCCTCATCTCTTTTAAAAATGGATATTTTCCAACAATTTCTCGGGTCTCAATGCCGTTCTACTCAGGCACGTTATATAATCACGATACTAGAATGTCTTTTCCAAGATGATTTATTTAGGCCAACAGATAACTCTAAAAAGTATTAGCAGATACCCGTGTTCAAACCAATCATTTTGAAAGATGAAAATTGACTACCAAATATTTAGGTTCAACTCAATACATATGCGTACACCCATAACTATACACCACTATTAACCAGCAACCAGCTACAAATCCGGATAAATGCACATCAGCGTCTATTTTTCAGTTGGAGGTCTCAGACATCATATGATCATAATTAAAAATCTTTCAACTATTGAAGCTTAAAGCAGTAACATTTACATCTATATTTAACAAATCACTAATTTTCACTAAAAAGACTACATGTCACTAAATAAGCAGCAGAAAGTTTAACATTAGCAAAGATAAAATAAAAATATGAAATTCTAAGCTAAGTTAAAAAAAAAAATTAGCAACTAACATTAATAACCAGCTAAAACATTATCAAACAAAGAACAATTATAACTTTGAGGAAAACAGAGCAAGTTTTTAAGCAACCAGCAATAGTAATTTCACGTCACACAAAATCTAATATACCATTGCCATTTTTCAATACCTTCAAATGTTGCTAGGGTACATGAAGACGCGAACGCGGGCGCCCATGGACTTTGGTGGGAGGTTGGACTTGAACTTAGCCCTGACGACGCCACTGTTACCATGGGGGCGAATTACCTTGCCCCAAATGCACCTGTAATGGGTTCCATTCTGCTTCACCTTGGCCTTGTAGATGTAAGCCATCCTCTTCCCCTGGTACCACGCCACCTCTTCCTTGCTGTTCACTCCCTCGATCTGGATTAAGGACGTATTCGGATACTGATTGGATTTCGACCTCTTGTATCCCAGGATTGTTCCTCTCACGTAAAGTCTACAGATAAACATAGAGTAAAACATAATACATATATATATGTAGATTTATGAATTGATTTGAATAATGTATAAACCTGACGCGTTCTCCTTGGCGACCCTTCACCATTTTTGCGTTGTTTCTTCTCTGTGCTAATTCTGATTGAGGCGGAGAGACTTTAAAACCCTAACTGGAGTGAATAAATACATCGGTTTTTTCTATTGGGCCTTATTGGACTCTGTATATAAACATGGGCTGTTAAGAAGGTCCATCAATTTCATTTGTTTATTTGATACTAAAATTAAACCATGTTATATGTACATAAAAGTTGATACATTGATTTACGCTCACGTAAGTTAACAAAGTTTGATACATTAATCTTGAAAGCGTTTTCTTCAATCAACTGTCAAATTTTGACATATGGGCGTGGTGTCAATCAATGCACACACTTTGTGTGTTTTTAACTTTTTTTTTTTATCGCATTCTTATTTCAATTATATATTAATTAGTACGTTTATTTCTTTATGATGATTTTCATCTAAAAAAAACACTTACACAACTAATTGTGGACAAGAGATGGCATTGTAGGTGGAGAAAAAATTTGGGTCAAGTACGTAATTCTTCAGTAAAGAAGATGAACACGGATAGAAATAACTTACAATGTTAATTTGTTTGGTGTTAAAAAATAAAAACTAAAGCTCCAAAAATGTTTCCTGGGCAGAATTAGCCCCAATTTGAGCCCCATTATTGGGTGAAAATGTGTTTTTAAATATTAATTTTTTTGAAAATGTGTAATTTAAAATAATAAAAAGTTTTGGATCTACATGTAAAATTTTTTTATGAAAGAATATGTTGTTGAAGATAAGTTTGAAAAAATAGAGCCCAAGCAAGGGCTTAATGTAACTAGACTGCTAATTTATTACAAATTAAGTACACATTTGTTAAAACCCTTAGACGGCACAAGCGTTCTAATGGAAACAAAGATGACGATGAGGATGAGGATAATTAATAAAAAAAAAAAAGATGTTAAACTTCTTCAGTTAGCCAAAAACACGCTTTTTCCATAATTAACGTTGATTTTATATTAAAATGTTTGTAATTTGAATGGTAAAACTACACCGATAATGTAAAACATGAGATGGTTATGCTCAGATCTTTCCATAATCTTTGTTTTAAGTACTTGTGAGAGCATTTGCTATTCAATATAAACAGTTGAAGCATGTTGACCCGTATAGTCTAGTTGAACAAAAATAAATACACGTACAACGTGCATTTTATAGAGGGCATAGGCCCTCTCATTGTCTTTGAAAAAATTGAATTATACTACACGTAAATAATCCATTGTATGTAATGGTGTCCACATTCTCACATGATGGGGGATCCACTTCGGATATATGATGTATATGTAGCATAACCCGAAAAAATTACCCCATCTTGCACGAATATATTACATTTGTAAACAAAGTCGAGGAGTCATATCCAGTATTGTCCATGCAACATAACAAACAAACCCTCTGATATACATAGAAAACCATCGTACAACTATTGCACTAACAGAAAGCTATTAGTTTAGACATGGTGGCTAAAATTAAGTAATCAGAATCAGAATTCAGTGCAATCAATATGCAGATACTAAAGATGTTCCTTTTTTGAATTCAAATTTTGGAGAAGAAAAGGAAATCTCTCATTAAGCATGATATATGAACAGTATCTTACACAAGCAACTTATGTACCCAAATTTTTCATAGTCATTCCTCTAGGAAATAACTTTTCGGCAAGCAGAAATCTTCCTCCTGATTTAGGATTTCCTCGTCTTCGTCATCAGGTTTCTACAATTCCACCCATAGATGAGCAATAATTAACATTGTCAAATATTAAAATTCTAAATTCTAAACTGACAAAGATTGTAGTATCAGCATATACTGCTTTGACAACTCTTGGGAGTCAAATAGACAAACAAAACTGCATTTTCATAATCAAATTAAGTGAAGCATGCGGGCTTTTTCATGGTCTCACTCATTGTAGTGGAACTCCCACATGGAGGAACAAAGCAGAGCAAATAATGGTGGTAAAACTATTTCTTTAGTTACTACATAGTATGCAGAGGTCAAGTAAACATGTTTTCATCACGGTAAACTGCATGTTGTTTGAATCAGGTAGGTCTTCTGAAGTTGCAAACAAACCAAAAAAACAAAAACAAAGCTCCTATTTTTCAATGTGGCATAGAATGCCTACTCCTATTCCATCCTTCTATTGTTTTCTTTAAAATGGATGGTTGGTTTTGTCCCCGTAGATCGAGCATTCAAAACTAGAATATTGAGTTCTGAGAATGAGATAGTGTTTAATCTTTATTGTTTTTTTACAAGAAGATAAGAATTCAACTTCTGTTAAGGTGAAACTTTTGAATGTGATGACATTATAAGTAATGATCTAATTTTGAAACAATTATTAGATGCAACAAATATGTTTTATTACTAAAAAAAACAACTACAAAAACTTGAAAAACAATAGAAATAATCTCTAAAACCTCAATCCAAACAATTCCATTGTTTATTAAGATAAAATATAAATCTAAAATGAGTTTTCGGACGTTCAACCCACTAAAAGTTTGATTAATCAGATAATCTATTGTTATGTACAGAGCGAAACTCAGTGCAACTTGATAATCGTATACATACCAGCATTTCCAAGTTGTAGAAGCGATCCAACAACTTCAAAACATCATCTGCAGTAAATGACCGACTGAAACTGCAACAACAATTTGTGTAAATGTACAATAAGCTAAAATTCATTCAAAACATAAAAAGAGGATACTCAGAAGCAGAACTTTAAATTAATAAATAAACAATTACTGTAGGATAGAAACGAAAGGGCAAGATAACCTTCTGCACATATATTCTGTTAAACCATATAGCACAAAGTGCCTGTGTATGCCTGCAATGACAGAGTTTAAAGTCAATAACATCAATCAGTAAAACAGACTCACTCCTAAGGAATTTTGATTGATCGCTCCAAGTACAGCAGCTTCACAAATCCAAAAATTTGAACTTATTACCCTAAATGAACCTTCTGTTTTTACATTAGATTCTTGCTGATAAGTTTTGACCTTAAAAATAATCATCTCTAGTCTAACAGCGCGACCCCAAAAAAAGAAAGAAAGAAAGAAATTCAGAAAATATCTTAACCCCATAAGTTTTTGAACTTTTATCATTATCATTAAGCTATTTATGCAACAACTGAAAGAAAAATACAAAATTTAAGATATTTTTAGAAATGCATGCATGTAGATAGATGTTTGTGTGTGTAATGAAGATTAAAACATAAAGAAATTAACTAATTAATTAGCAAAAATTACCTCGTAATTTGGCGGGAGGATAGATTTCGAGAGCTTCCAATAGTTTCAGCTCCAATTCCACCTCTGATTTCTCCTGAAACAAAATTCAATCGAAGAATAAGAAAACGAATTTAAAAAAAAAAAATCAAAATTCATTATTAACGAACACGTATTATTAAATTAATCCCTATACCTCTTTTTCCGATTTAGCATTTGTCATTTGCCCCATATGATTAGATTAATTATTCTCTCTGATTTTGACTTAACGTGAATTTACTATAAATTTTATACGAGGGTAGTTAAGAATTGAATTAATTTCTTTGTGATCAAGCTAGGGATTTCAACAGTTTCAATCAGGGAAAAAAAACCCCTAAAAGTGAATCTTGTCATGGGCTGGGCAACAGTGTGTTATGGATCAAACAAGAAGAGTATCGGATCAAACAACTTCATTTCATGAGCCCAATACAGATCCACTAACTAATTTAATTGAAAAAAAAAAAAAACTATAGTGTATGTTCGGCACTAGATAACCATAATAAATCAATGTTAAAAATTATTTATAGTATAGTTGAATCCTATTACAAACACACATTAAAAATTGAGAGATCAACCATACCTTTAGCCCGGTTTAGTTCACAATAAGGATATGTTTGATGTAGGTTTAGTAAGAAGTGATTTTATTTTATTTTTTTTTGAAGAATTTTTGTTAAAAAAGTAAAGAAAAATTACGATTTCATGTGCAAAATTATTTTATTACAAAAATGTGTTGTTAAAAATAAATTTGAAGAAAAATAAAATTTTATCATGTTCTTCGATATGTCATATGTCAAATGTATCGTCTGTCATGTCAAATTTTATCTAACTACGTCCTTTCAACAGCCTTGGAGCCATTCATCAATGCTGCTACTTCTCAGTACGTTGTAGGCCACCAGATACCGTTTTCCCTATGGCTGTATTTGGCCCCAGTTGTGATTGGTAAGTTGTAAGATCAATAATTCACAACCATCTCTTGATTTCCAAGCTTAAATATAAGTAAAAATACTTCTGCTTTCCGAACATGTTCAAATAAGTTACTTTTTCAATAAATTTAGATGAAAAAGTTGCTTAGTTTGAAAGTAACCCTTATGTTACTTGCAAAATAAGTAGATTATTTGGACTAATAAAAAATTACTTATTTACTAATAAGTAGTCTTTTTAAGCTTAGCCAAACTCATCTTCAATGTCTTGTTCTGGAGTTAAGGAGTCGGGTTCTTGAGTTAAAGAATTGAAGTCTAAGGAAGCTATTAAATGAAGTATGTCTAAGTTTTCTATGTGGATTGCCTCTATAAAAGACGATAAATTTGCATTCGCGCACCTGCCAACATAGCACGATATTTTTTTCTAGTATTGAAGAGAATTTCAGGCTTCACGAGGAAACCAAGTTTTGAAATATATACCTATAAAAGACACTTTCTTTGGAGATCTCGTAATTGCTTATCTCTGAACTTCTGTTTAGGTGTATCAATGGCGTCACTGACGGAACTTCCGTTTAACTGGACTGGCTTCATTAGTGCAATGATTTCGAACATTGCGTTTACTTAAAGTATTTATTCGAAGAAAGCAGTGGTAAGATCTTTCACAAGTTCATACGTTGTTAGAATTACATACGGAAAAAAAACATGCAATTCATTGATGATGCTAATATTTTCAAATAATTGTCTGCAATGCCCCGTTTTCTTTCAAAAAATTTTGTTTGTGCCAGACATATCAGAAAATAAAAAGAGAAGATATAGAGAGATAATTTGAGCTGAAAGCTTCAATGAAAATTGTATATTCTTGCTTAATAAAATCGTACACATACATCCTATATATATACAGCTAAAAAGAGTGTTAAATAACTGATACAGCAGCTGCCTAACAGAATTGGAGAGAGAAAGAGGGGGAATCTACACAGCCTACACATTTCCTTTTT
>CAIGRK010259238.1:0-13437 GCA_903798315.1 Fraxinus greggii | reverse complement strand
TATAACCTCGGCCTAACCAACCATCTGTTTTTTAGGCTGAGGATGGGCAAGATAATTTCATTTGTAAGATCGTCGAGATTTTTGAAGCAGTTGATGGCTCACCTAATTTTACTGCTCAATGGTATTACAGGGCAAAGGATACGGTAAGATATTGTAGAAAATCTGTAGAAGCTTGTCTGTGACTTTTTTTATTCACTGCTGATCTGACATTCAGTTCTTTGTTCCTTTTGTCAGGTCATAGGATGTTGTCATAACCTTATTGATGACAAACGCGTATTCTTTTCTGAAATCAAGGATGATAATCCTCTTGATTGCCTTGTGAAAAAACTTAAAATTGTACTTCTACCATTAAAAGTACGATTATCATAAATGCTACCGACAATTTTTAGTCTTTATTTACAAATATAACACATCTTACTGATTTTTAGGGGAAATTGGATATCAAGGAAAGGGTTAGATTGAAGTGTGACTATTACTATGATCAGATGTACTTGCTGCCGTATTGTTCTTTTGTAGGATTAGGAGCTGGTATGTTTTGCCAAGTAGAATAATTCCCTAGTTCCAATTTATTTTTGTGGGATTTCATCTTAAGATTTTGGTTGCAATTATTTTTAACGCTGTATCTCTTGTTCTTCAGACAGTACTGCTGCTACCTGTGAATCCGGTTCTACCATTTCCAGTGATGCTGATGTTGCTGGAACAGCAAATTGTTGTGATAGTTCTGAAGTAGAAAAGTCTAGCAGTGAGAGAACACTTCTGGACTTGTATGCTGGTTGTGGTGCTATGTCTACCGGGCTTTGCCTTGGTGCCAATAGCTGTGGTGTGAAGCTCGTCACTGTACGTTTTTTAGCATCTTTTCTCCTCGTTTTAAATTTTCTTGTCTCTTTGACGTGATCTCTCTTTGATATTCAAAAAGATATTTCCTTTACATTTTAACATCTGTTTTCATTATGAACGTAGAAATGGGCTGTTGATATTAACAAATTTGCATGTGAAAGCCTGAAGCTAAATCATCCAGAGACAGAGGTACATCTCATTACAGACAATATTCCTTCTGTTATGTCGTCTTGTTCAGTAATTGCATTTGTGGATGCATAACTTGCTAATTCAGGTGAGAAATGAATCTGCGGAGGATTTCTTATGCCTGCTAAAGGAATGGGATAAACTTTGTGCTTCCTATTTATCAACTACTGAAAGCAATGGCTCAACACAAAAAGAGGATGAAGGTGACAGTGATACTAAAGAAGATGGGAATGATGGAGATGATGGTGAAATCTATGAAGTAGAAGAAATTTTGACAATCTGTTACGGTGATCCAAACGAAATTAAAAAGCCTGCATTGCACTTCAAGGTACCTCAATCAACATTTGGGAAAACTTTTGTTTAGAGAAAATATTGATTAAGAATTTGGTTGACTACTTAATAAAAGCCTAGCATGTTAGAAAGGAGGCAAATTTATTTATTTAAATATCATATTCAACATGGATGCTCATGTGCAAACCAATTTCATTTTTAATTAAAGGTTTGACAAGTGCACAATTTTCATAAAAAGGGTGGTGGTGGTAGCACGACTTAAATATATCGTCTTGAAGCACCCCATCTAAAATCTTAAGCCATTGGAGAAGGACGCATTTATGAAAAACCTGCACATTACCTGACTGATCTCCGTGAGAGTCCTGCCACCGCGGCCAACAACTAGTCCTATATGCTCGTCTGCAACACCAATAGTCATGGAACTATTTTTATCTTCCTACAATACCATGTAAATTCAGTTAAACATCTATAATATAAATATATAACATCATAAATTATTATTACGTTGTTATATGCAATCATTGGGCACTTTTTACTATGGAATATTATTGCATCTAAAAGAAAAATTAATATAAGGTGGAATGAGAACTAAGAGGATAGTCTCAAGATCCTGCTATAGTAAAATTTGGACCATTAGTAGCAAGATGGATCTGACTAAATGAAAAGGATACTTTGTAATTAATTTCAGACACCAGATACGTTAATGATTTTTTTAACAAAAGATGAAAATATAACTAATTGCATGAATAAGATAGCTTTCGTTCAAAAAGTCAGAATTCCAAACCAACATTTGACGGCAACAGAACTAGAAAATAGCTTAGTCAAAATGTGTGGAGATCATAATAGACCTTGTTCTGAACCCCGTTGTTTTGATACTTCCCTCCAACTCCATTTGGTCCATAGTTCATCCCGTTATATGCCACTGCTGGAAACGGTCAGTGAATCACTAAGTTCTTAACCATAAAGAAGCAACTCAAACCGAAAATGTGAAACTTTCCAGAACATTTTCTATAAACATCTTTGTATTTGCAAAAACTGTGTAGCACAAACACCAATGAAATAACTCCAGCACAATATAACTTAACATGCAAAATATCTGGAACTGATGATATGCTAAGTGTAAAATATAAATGAGAATAATCACTTCTTCAACAGTAAAAGGCATTTTATCACCAAGCATTTCAAATCAGAAAATATATGAGATGGATTTTTCTCATTGCAGTGCTTCATTTTCATCAACTTTATAGAGAGCAACAGCTGTGTGACTCTAACAGAATGAATAGTTAGCAATTATTTATTGACAAAGCAAAAGGCATGTAAGTAAAGCATGCATGAGAAGAACATGCCATTGCTCCAACAACGGGGCATGAGAGCTCATAGGATTGATTACCAACAAGAAATTAATACCTGCGTACGGGAATGGAGCACTTGCAGACTGTTGATAATATGGGTCTTCTACCAATTTCAGTAGGATCAGCTCAATAGCCCGCATTTGCCCTCCTAATGTACCAGTCACTGTTACTATTCTATCATGCAACCCAGGGTGAAAATCATCCTGGGGAGATATCTTTATGCCAGTTTGAGAGTCCTCAATCAATGACCTGTTGCAACAATTAAATGCAAGTTAGAACAATAATCATGAGGAAAAAAAGCTATCACACTGTGTAAGTCTCATTAAGACAAACGTAATACAGTTTATTTCAGAATCTGGACTTGCTAAATAGATTATCGGACAGGAAATGACCTGACCACCCATCCTCTCTTTCTTATTAATGAAAAAAAATTAATAGCAGAAGCAAAGTTTTTTACGCATTAGTAGTTATGTTTAGAATATGCCTGTGAGATACACCCTTTAAGATCCAAAAATCAAATTATGCATTGGGTTTGCTATTATATAAAAAAGAGGAGCAGTCACATTTGTACAATCTCAGTAGAAGTCGAATACTGAAAATAAAAATGAAGCCAACAAATATTATTTCACCTCCAAACAAAAAAAGAAAAGGAAAGAGAGGGAGAGAGAGGGGGAGGGGAGGGGGGTGAGAGAGAGAGTTATAATAAAATTGAAAGAAAACAAAGGAAATTGAAGCAACAGTTCTCAAAAGAGACGCCAATCTTACCAACAATTCAACACAAGAACCATATGCATTTAAACATGAATACATAAAGCTTAACCACAACACCAGTAGGCATGCCAAACTTTAGGAACGACAAGTTTCCAGCGCCCTTTCCCATAAACCCTAACCCTAAAGACTCAAGAAAGAAGTTTACTAATGAAGCTCATTCAGTGTACGAATGAATACCAATTTGAATGTCCTATGACATCAAGTTATATTTCATGTAGGTCGCTGATTCCAAAACCATAAACTCGTAACAGAGTAAGGGACAAGTACCCATTTGTTTCCAATATTACATTTTAGGGATAACAGGCATTAATAATTTCAGAAGTTAATTGATCAAGAATTAATTTCCAAATGGTTTGCAAGAAATAAGGAACAAAAGAAAGTGATATAGTCAATTTGACATTTAATAACTAGCGGTGACAAAGCATGTGATGTGAAAACCTATCGAGTCTAGTTTCATTATCATTAAGATAGTCTATTTAATAGAATCATAGAATTTGCTTTTCGCTTTTAAGAATTGAACTTTCAGGACTTAAATAACTCCTTGCTACCATTATGAGCCATTTGTTTGATCTTCTTATATGCTATATTCTCCTATTAACTTAAAAGGAACCTAAAATAATCACTGAAAGAAAAAAAGAAACGAGTGACTAGAACATTGAAATTTAAACTTATTAAATATCAGCAAGATCATTTAAATAGATGACGCTCGGAAAATGTGGAGAATAAAGGACAGTGAGATGATAGCAGGTGTTTCTCTAATGGGGAAATCTGACATAGCTAGTTAGTTTGTAGGATAAACGGGATACAAATTGTACGCCAAGCTTAAATTAAGAACTCTTAAACTATGAAGTTAAGAACACCTTATTTAACTACAAAGTTAAGCTATCATCTAAATTATTCATTATCGCATACAAAAGCAAATACATCATTTAATATGCATGTGGTTATTTAATGCTCATCCACATTTCCAAATAGAATTAATATCAGGTTATAAAAATTGACTAAGGGCGTGTTCGATAGAGATTAAAATCGGATTAAAATTGAAAAATTAGCCGTTATTATTGACTTTTATTGGATGAGGAGAATCCAATAACGACTATATTTTCAATTTTAATTGGCATTTAATCTCTACCGAACACGCCCTAAGCAATGAATCTAAATAGTTGCTTGGAAGTGCTTAAATTATAGGACCTGTTTGAGCCCCATTAAATTGGAAAAAATGCATATTCAAATAGTGGATTGATGGAGAATGTTTGGTTAAATTATAAGGAAAAGTTTTGGATTTGCGTGTAATACTATTTTATTTAAAAATGTAAGGTTAAAAATAAGAGAGAGAAAAATGTATTTTGGAAAAAATAAGAATCAAACAAGGCCACAATTTAAGCAGTGGATCCTTTGGACAAAATGTGGGTGATGAGTTGTGAATCCATAATATGTGTGGATAAAAACTGTGTTTGACTAGCTTAGATTACAATTTCAACTTGGTCAAACATGCACTAAGAATCTCACATCATGCATTATGTCACAAGCATAAATGCATAAGTGATGACATATGTATTCTATGGCTAATTACAGAGCACAACATCTTTGAAAGACAGAGTCAGAATAGCCGGAGTCTAGAACTACCTTCAATTGAGCCTCAAAAGCACATAGCTAATGCGGGTAATTCCATTAACGTCACTCCTAGAGCCCATTTAATTTTATACGATAGTTTACATGCCTTGACATCCAATAATAAAAATCTTTTTTATTAGCAACAACGAA
This sequence comes from Fraxinus greggii, assembly GCA_903798315.1. Classification (NCBI taxonomy): domain Eukaryota; kingdom Viridiplantae; phylum Streptophyta; class Magnoliopsida; order Lamiales; family Oleaceae; genus Fraxinus; species Fraxinus greggii. The sequence goes on along the minus strand of CAIGRK010259238.1, from coordinate 8,236 downwards.
AATAATGTCTTGGCTCACTTCTTTTAAAACGATGTAAAGTATTCTGTTAAAGTTATTTAAGAATAAAGTAAGGTTCTTACTTTATGATGGCTCCACCCTTCCCAATTATTCCACCACAAGAGCCGTTCGGCACTATCAGTCTAATTTTGGATTGTGGTTCAACCTCAGCGCCATCTTCCACATAAAACTAGCCAATAATGAAATTAAATTTCTTAACTGTTATGTTCAAAACCTTATCAGGAATTATGGTACAAATCATTTAACTTACCTCATCGAGCAATTTAGTAAGAATGAGATCAATTGCCTTCAGTGTGTCATCAACAGTTCCAGACACCATGGCGACCCTATCAGCTGTTCCTGGAAAATACTCAAAATTGCGTGACAACTGAATTCGTGCTCCAGATTGTGACTGGAAATCATTGACTGTGGAGCCACCTTTTCCAATAACAGATCCAGCTTCAGCATTTGATAAAAGGAACCTCATATGTGTTGTCCTCTCGTTGCCTGTGCAATAAATGACAAAATAAAGATATAAGAACGTGTAATATGTTGCAAAACAAAAAATAAAAAATTCAGGGTACAATAAAAGAACAGATAAAAGATTCAGGGTACAATAAAAGTACAGAGCTTGAATGAGAATTATGCCCTTGTTTGGGCTCCATTTTAATGAGGTTTTGGGGAAATTGTATTTGGAATAGTAATTTTTAGAGAATGTGTGGTTAAAATGTAAAGAAAAGTTTTAGATTCACGTGTGATATTATTTTATTGAAAATGAGCTTTGAAAAAATGTACTTTTTGTTTAATGGATCCCAAACAAGGACATATGTTCTTAGATCTCGATATGCAATGTGAGTGTGCATCTTATTGCATACATGCTTCAAGTGAGATCACTATTACTAAAATTAAGCCTGTGAGATGCGCGAAATGATGACGCATTACTAATCCAATTATACATCATGTATCAGCACAAGACATAATGCAATCCATTTATGTCACAGCTTAGTGACAAATCTTCAAGTACCCATTACAGAAGCTGAGAAGCATTCATATTTTTGTGAAAATGAGAAAACCCGGAGTCTAACCCCAAAACCATGGGATTCTCTTAAAGCAACATTCTATCATTCATTTAAGCTTCTACTTAATAAAAGGGCCAACAAATTACTTTCCTAATTTGAAAATTTAGAAAAAAGCACTTCCACCTCAAGTGCTAATATAAATTTTCACAAAATATCTTCTCAATAGACACCAGAAAGTTCCCACAAAATCTAACAATGTCTATTGCTAATTTGCTAGGTTTTTAATCACAAACAATTATATAAAGGAAAAAAAAAAACATCATTGAACAACCTTAACCTGACTAACACTGTAATTTCCGCACTAAATGCAATTTTCACCTTAAGCCGTAATTCTTCAAGAAAAGGGATCTAAAACCACAGATCTCCACGCACACGGAAACACATACATATCTATATCTAAATATATAAAGAGACCTGGAGGAGACGAAGATTGGCTGTGCTGAACCTCCGACGACGACGACACACTGTGTAGAGATTGGGTTCCTTCCATTGCCATGCTTGTACATGTATATAATTGTGTATATCTATGTATGTATATAGGGAGAGTCAGAGCATTAGGAATCTTGAGAGAAATTGAAAGTTGAAAATGCAGCCATGTGATGTATATTTTATATTATCTATATTATAGATTATAGGTGAAGGAAGTAAGATTTAGGTGGTGAAAGAGCAGCGTAAAATGGGAATAGAGGGGTTTGAAGCGTGAGCTGAGCTGTTAGAATTCGTTTCTCAGGTTGCTGTTATGGTACAGTTTTGTACTTCATCCAATGTTTAACTATATCGAAAAAAATAATGTTTTAAATAGTAATTTTTACGAAAATTTATAGTTAAAATGTAAATAAGAAAATGAATATAATACAGAAAATTTTATTATGTAAATATGTAATCGAAAGTGATTATATAGGGGGAAAAAAAAAGGAATGTTCAAATAATGATTATCAAACAAAGACTTGAACTCTAAAACAATTAGCTCCAGCTAAACCTAACTTTTTTTGAGAACATGTATATGTTTGAACTCCAGTATTTAAAAAACGTATTTTCTTTCAAACTCACTTGTAAGTACAAAAATTTTCGTAATAAAATAATTTTTCAGGTAAATCTAAATTTTTTCTACTTTTTAATCACGCATTGTTCATGAAATTACTATTCATCTTCTTCAACCTCACTCCCTCCAACCCCCACCTATTCCCAAAACAAAAAACCAAAAAAAAAAAAAAAAAGTCTCGACTGGCCACCGTCACCGGCTTCAACCACTGCACCGACCATCGACCTATTATGTCTNCTACTTTTTAATCACGCATTGTTCATGAAATTACTATTCATCTTCTTCAACCTCACTCCCTCCAACCCCCACCTATTCCCAAAACAAAAAACCAAAAAAAAAAAAAAAAAGTCTCGACTGGCCACCGTCACCGGCTTCAACCACTGCACCGACCATCGACCTATTATGTCTCGGCGACCGGTCCAAATAAAAAAATGCTGTCATGCCATTTTGAACATCTGTCCAATAGACTCTAGGTGCCGTTAAAGTGCAAAGTTTGGGATTGTAGTATTAAAAATAAAAGATCAAGGTGTATTCCGTAATAAATTGAATGGTTTGGGAATTCTACGGCAATTTTCCCTTGACATATTATTTATAGTCACTGACGGGATAACTTGAGTATAATTTGAATAATTTAAGTAATAGCGTATCGAAATATTTAACTTATTAAGCTCTTGTTTGGGCTTTAATTTAATTTAATGCATTTTTTTTTTCATTTTTAATCATACGTTTTTTAATCAAATAATATTACACATAAATCTAAAACACTTAATTATTTTTAAATCCGCATCTTCAAAAAAATAACTATTCAAAAATACATTTTCTCAAAATTTCATTAAAATAGAGCCCAAACAAGAGCTAAATGCAGTCATTATAAAGTGAAAATAGTGTGCGTGTTTGGTTCTCCAATTTCGAAAGTCAATTATAGGGGTGGATAGGGTTTTCATTTGGTTCTGGTTTCAAGATAATCAAATCGAACCACAAACCAATATTTTTTTTTATAATAGAATCAATGATTTTTTTTTTTAAGATATGAAATCAAACCAGATACAAACCATATCAGTTCTGGTCCGATTTAGGTCTGATTCCATTACTAAATTTTTCAAATGATAAATACAAATTAAAACATATAACTATATCTATAAATTAGTAATATATACTTAAAATAAAAAAAATGAACATCAAACATTCAACAAGTTCAAATTATCAACCATCAAATAAAATCCTGTGTAATAAAATTCATTCACAAAAGTCCAAATTAGAAGTCAAAATTTTTTTGGTGTGATTCATTGATCTATATATACACCGAGATCATTAACATTTTTTCTCGTAGAATCGAATCAAAATCGCTCTGTTGGGTTCGGTCCTGATTTGATCCGATAATTTTGTTCACTCCTAATCTCAACCATTGTCATGTAGTTCAACACATTCCAAGAGTATCCCCATCAAAGAGAAATAGAGTTGCTCATCCAAAATAGTATTAAAGACACTTTACATGTTCATCATGTCAATAAAGTTCATAGAACATCTTTCCCAAGACTATACGACATATCATGTGCATTGAATAGTGTCCTAACACATTTGCAAGCGATCATAATACTAGTGAAAATAGTATTAAGGAAATTTATGTACTTTAAATAGCTATGCACACGTGCAAGTATTTAGAGATGAAATAAAGCTCCAAGTAAATGAAAGTCTTAACGGAATTAATACCGACAATTATGTGGTCGAACTTGACCTATTTTTTTATTATTTTTTTCTCATCTTCCATGATGCTATGCCAAGTGTTAAAAAAATATGTACTTGTAGCATCATTGTTGGAGATGTCTTTGCTGATAAATGTACTTACCATAATTATAGGTGGGGTGCCAAACTTCACAAAATATAGCACTTTAATCCCCCAATCAAAAATTTCAATGCCTTTAGAGTCCCAACCTTTATGAAATTACGATTTAGGCACTTAATTCCCACGAGATGCAAGTGTAACCATCGATTTTTGAGTAAAAAAGGCACTCGCCTTTAACATGAGATCTTTTTTTGGAGGATACTTTCGTCTATATATCTAGTGGGGGTTTATGTGCCTAATTTCATAAAGGTTGAGAATCTAAAAGACTTCAATAAGTTGAACTGGGACTCAAGTGCAATATTTTTCTAATTTTCTTAAAAAAAAAAAAATGTAGTTCCTAATGGGATTAAAATCAATTTTTGAATAAATTTTAATAGAGTCAATATTTTAATTTTAGTCAAAATCAATAATTAATTATAACCACATATTTAATGGGTTTCCAACTTTTTAACTACACATTTCATCAACTTTAATAAAAAAATTACTAAAAATTTGATTTTAATTTCCATCTAACACAAGTTTAGCCATGCTCGTCTCACTTTAAAACAAAATTTTTTAATTTTCATACTCATTTTCAAACACACATTTATACAATAAAATATTTGCACGTAAACTCAAAAAGTTTTCACATTTTTAAAAAATTACTCTTCAAAATTCCATTTTTTTTCAAATTAATGACCAACAGTCATGAGAAGGAAAAAAAACTCAAAAATAAAAATAAAAAATAAAAAGTAGTTATATTATGCACCGTTTAATTTTCCACACAACACCGCAGTAATCACTACAATGTGTAATTCATGGAGAAATGAAAATCATATATCCAAGACAATTCAAAGTCTCTGCATAATATAATCAAACCAGAAATCGCACAGAAATCTAAAAAAAGTTGAATCAATTTTTTTTCCTTTTCTTGGGGTGGCGGCAGCGAGTACTTTTACCTCTAACACCAGCAATGTTGATCAAAGCATCGATTCTTCCAAACGAATCCCAAGCCTTTTGCACAGAAGTTTCAACGGTTGGTCCGCTAGCGCTTACGTTGAGTTCCACGGCCATGGCTCTGACTTGATCGTTGCTCGGATCATTTGATCTGGCGAAAGCGATACCGTTATTGATCTCATTGTAGAGTGATTTTAGACGAGCAATTCACCAGGTAGCGGCTATAATTCTGCAGTCGACTTTGGCTAAGTCCAAACGGAACTCCCGACCCAGCCCCGGCGATGCGCCGATCACCATCACGACCTTGTTTTCCAACTCCAGCCATGGCTCCAAGCTCATCATTCTCATGTGATTCTCTCCTTACGTGTTATGTGATTCTCATGTGTTGTTGAAATACATATTTGCACTTGATAGCTTCCAGATTATGCGTGTGGATTGGCATTAAGCACATTGAAGATATCTGCTGCTAACGTGCACGTATGGAACCACAATTGAGCTGTTATAACTGTATTGATTCCCATAGTTACATCATATGGTTGACACGTTTTTGCTTGCTCACTACTCCAAGAACTTGTATATATATTGATCTTTGTATTCTGTATAAATTATTGAAATTATTACAGTTCTTTCTTTATCATTACAATTACCATAAGTTCAGTTTTTATCAAATTCTATCTTGGTATCAAACCCTTTAATGGCAAACACTGGATCCAATGACAATGCTTAATCAGCTCAGCCAGCTTCAAGCACACTGATGCCTTCAGTGCTGGGAGGAAATCAGTTGCCATCACTTGGGATAAGCCTTACCCAAGTTATACCAGTGAAGCTTGTTATGAACAACTTTCTACTTTGGAAGAACATGGTTATGCCAATCATTAGAGGCCATAATCTTGAAGGCTTCATTACAGGGACAAAAGTCTATCCAGTAGAGTTTTTGGCAACTCAAATCACTGGTGCTATTGGTGTTATTGCGGAAACGACTCCAAATTCTGAATATATGAAATGGATGTCTACTGATCAACTATTAATGGGCTGGCTATATTCATCTATGACACCTGAGATAGCCATGAGAGTGATGGGCTCTTCAAGCTCTTGCAATCATTTCAGTCCAGGAAAGCTTTGGAGTTATGAATAAATCGAGGGTAACCTTCTTTATCAGTGAACTTCAAAGGACAATGAAATGTTCAATGAGCGTTCATCAATACCTCAACATAATCAAGTAGCCGATAGACAACCTTGAAATAGCTGGAAAAAGCATTCCTCATGGTGATCTTGTTACCCAAGTGCTAGCCGGTTTGGATGAAGAATTCACCTCTATTGTAGTTCAAATCAATAGTAGAGAGTCCATCTCTTGGCATGAACTACAATTCCATACTCATGACCTAAGAAAGCAGGTTTGAACATCTAAATGGTGTGAAAAAAAACTTAGCCTCAGTTAACTTGAGTCAAGCCTCAGCAAACTTTATACAGAGATCAAACACAAATAGAGGAAGATCATAACAACAGAGGTGGATGAAGCAGAGGCAGATGAGGCAGACAAACTGGAAGTAAAGGACCATGTCAAATCTGTGGGATGAGTAATCACTCAGCTTGGTTCAGCCACTATGATGAGAGGTACATGGGTACCAAAACTGACTAGAACTATCAAAACAACTCCTCTGAACCAGCTACACTTATGGCTTCTTCAAGAACTGCAGCAAATCCAACTTGGTTTGTAGACTCAGGAGCAAGCAATCACATAATTAGTGAGAAAGGGAACCTGATTGAAGCACACGAGTATAAGGAGAGTCTTACTGTTGGTAATGGAAATGAACTTCATTTCTCTCACATTGGCACAAATCACTTGAGCACACGTAATAGAAAATCATTGGTTCTCAATAATGTTCTGCTGGTACCATCAATCCAAAAAATTTTGATAAGTGTCTCATAATTAACTGTTGATAATAGCGTATTTATAGAGTTTCATTCAGATTTTTGTGCTGTTAAGGACAAACAAACGAATGAGTGTTGCTAGAAGGAAGTTTAAGGATGGATTATAGTAGTTTGAACACTCAGATCAAGTTAAAAGGCCATACTATCAATAGTTAGTCGATTCAAATAAGTTGAACTTTTCAACTTTTGCTGTTAAGTCTAAAGTATCTAGAAATACCACAGAGCATGAGTCCAAAATGAAACTGTGGCATATGAGACTTCGACATCTTACAGGTCCTGTGATGTCACAAGTGCTCAAATCTTGTAATGAAAAGCTTGATGTCAATGAAATTAGCCATTTATGTGATGCCTGTCAACTTGGTAAATCGCATTCCCTACCGTTCAAACCTTCTACTTCACATGCTTCAGCTCCTCTTGATTTTATTCACACATATGTCTGGGATCCTTCAGCTATACAATCTACCTCAGGCTTTAGATATTACATCAAAAATATTTTGCAACCTTTATGCGAAATTCAAATAATTGAATACTCTAACTTTAGATATTCAGAAAACCGGTGTACCATACATAATTGTTCCTTTCATAACAAAATAATTCAATTAAAGTGTTGTTTATTTCCAACTAATTTGTAATAAAGTCGAGCTCAAAGCTCTATAAAAATGAAAAATAATTTTCAATTCGAATATTTGAAATATTTTCGAGCTCTATTTGATAATTTCTAAGGTTTTCTATTTGTAATGGTACTAAATTGATTTAGTGTCCGTTTGACATATTTTTTACTTTTATTTTTGCTTTATGTAGTAGAAATTTTAGAGAAAGCTAGCTTATTTTTATTTGAAAACTAATTTTCAAAAGCACTTCTATTCCCGAAGTATTTTTAGTGTGTGTTTGATTATATTTGTTTTTCATGAAAAATGTCAGTTTTCATCCAAATTTTTACTTTTGAGTGTATGATTGTTTTTTTTTTATTGAAAATATTTTCCAACTTTTGAAAATAATCCTAATTTTCCTTGTTTTTAAGGAAAACATTTTCTTTAGGGGAAGTAGGTTTTTGTTTTCCTTAAAATAAGGAAAGCAATTTCTTTTCTAAGAGATATTTTCCATGACAATCAAATATACTCAAAGGAATCCATATTGAAACAACTTTCTCCAAAAACTCTTCAACTACTAGAAGTATTTTCATAAAATTAGTGAAACAGGTTCAAAAATAATTTTTGATTCTCAAAAGCTCTTTTTAAATTTTCAAAGTCATGCTAAACGGACCTTAACAAAGCATAAAGTGGAAATTACACGTATTCATTGTTTTTAAATTCACAATTCAAAAAATCAGATTTGAAAGTTTTTAATTCAAAAATGAGATAATTTAAACTATTTAATATTATGAAATTAAATTAATTTAACTCAACA